>CAUYQG010063360.1:0-14655 GCA_963574415.1 Tarsius wallacei
GGCAAGATCATGGCTCACCACAGCCTCAACCTCCAAGATTCAAGTGATCCTTCTACCTCATCCTCCAGAGTAGCTGGGACTACAGATACACGCCACCATGCCTGGTTAATTTTTAATTTTTTTTTTTTTTAGTAGAAATGAGGTCTTGCTGTGTTGCCCAAGCTGGTCTTGAACTCCTGGACTCAAGCAATCCTCCTGCCTCGGCCTCCCAAAGTGCTGGAATTACAGGCATGGGCCACCACTCCTGGCCATCCAATATATAATAAAGTATTGTTAACTATAGTCACTTTGTTGTACTTTAGCTCCCCTGAATTTATCTATATTGCATAACTGAAAGTTTGTGCCTTTTGACTAACATCCCCCCTTTTCCCCCTCACCCCAGCCCTCGTGTATTTGTTTTTCTGTGTCTGGCTTTTTTATTTAGCATAATGTCCTCCAGTTCATCTATGTTGTCACAACTAGTAGAATTGTCTTCTTTTTAGAAGAAATAATACTCCATTGTATCTATACCATACTTTTTTTATCCTTTCATCCACTGATGGGCATTTAGGTTGTTTACCTATCTTTTTTTTTTTAATCTTAGGAAGTAGCAGTTTTATTAGCACCTGTGTGAGTCAGTGGGCTAATGCTCCCAAGCTGAACACCAGGGGAGGGAGGAAAGGGGTCTTATACCTTAGTTTAGGTAAGGGAGGGAGTCAGGTTGTGTGACTATACATTATCTTTGAAATTTACAAGTTTACCTATCTTAACTCTTGAGAATAAACCTGAAATGAATATGGGAATGCAGGTATATCTATCTCTTCGATATCCTGATTTCGTTTCCTTTGGATGTCCACCCAGAAGTGGGATTGCCAGATCATAAGATATTCTTATTTTTAACTTTTTGTGGAACTATCATAATGCTTTTGCATAATGAGTGCATCCATTTACATTCCAACCAACAGTGTATACAGGTCTTTTTTCTCAACATTCTTGCCAAGCGTGGTTACCTTTTGTCTTTCTGATAACAGCCGTTCTACCAGGTGTGAGGAGATACCTCAGTGTGGCTTTGGTTTGCATTTTTCTGATGATTAGTGATTCTGAGCATCTTTTCATATATCTGTTGTGTTATTTGTATGTCTTCTTCTGAGGAATGTCTATTCAGCTTCTTTGTCTTTTTTTTACTGGGGTGTATGAGTTCTTTATATATTTTGGGTATTAACTCCTCCCCTCGAATGTATGGTTTGTAAATATTTTCTCCCACTCTGTTTCACTCTGTTGTTTCCTTTGCTTTGCAGAAGCTTTTCTGCTTGATGCAATCCCATTTGTCCATTTTCGTTTTTGTTGCCTGTGCCTTTAGAGTCATATTTTTTAAAATTTTTGCCCAGACTAATGTCAAAACTATGTTTTCTTCCAGTAGTCTTACATTTAAGTCTTAGCTCATTTTGAGTTGATTTTTGTGTGAGATGTGAGATAAGGGTCCCATTTCATTCTTCTATACGTAAATATCAAATTTTCCTAACATCAGTCATTGAAGACACTATTCTTTCCCCATTTTATGTCCTTGGCACCCTTGTTGAAGATCAGTCGACCATGGATGCATGGTTTTGTTTCTGGGTTCTCTGTTATGTTCCATTGGTCTATGTGTCTGTTTTTATGCCAGTACCACTCTGTTTTGATTACTTTGGCTTTGTAATATGTTCTGAAATCAGTAAGTATTGGCGCCTCCAGCTTTGTTCTTCTCACTCAAGATTGTGTTAGCTATTCAAGGTTTTTTGTGGTTCCATATGAATCACAGGATTGTTTTTCCTATTACTGTGAAGAATTATATAGTAAGTTTAATTCTTCCAACAATGAAGGACTCATTTTCTAGATAGAAATTTCATTCCATTAATATAGCTATAAATAATTTCCTTCTTTTATTTCACTTGAATAATTCTCCTGCACCTTCCATCTACTGTTCAGGTGTTTCATGTTTAAAGCAATGCAAAAAAGTTTATTTCTTTGCCACATGACAATTTTTCAAATACTTGACGACAATATCAATTTCTCTCTTTTTTTTTTAAGTCGGGGTCTCACTCTGTTGTCCAAGCTGGAGTGCAGTGGCATGATCATTGCTCGCTGCAGCTTCTACCTCCTGGGCTCAAATAGTTCTCCTATGTCAGCCTCCTGAATAGCTTGAACTACAGGCACACACCACCATACCCAGTTAATTTTTCTACTTTTTTGTAGAGATGCGGTCTTGCTATGCTGCCGAGGCTGATCTCGAATTTCTGGGCTCAAGCAATCCTCCTGCTTCCACCTCCCAAAGTGCTAGGATCACAAGCCTGAGTCATTGTGCTCAGCCTAACTCCTTTCAACTACTATTTTGCATGTTAAATCCACTCAATTTCTTCTTCAAGTTTGCACAAAATATTTTATTTCCCAAATTTATTTGCACACTCTGTCTTTCCAAAGAAGATTTAAGGTGACAAACAAAAGGATAATGCAAATATACCAACCCAAATTGTTAGTGCAGTTGCTGAATTTCAACATCGAATATGGCTCTGAGTTTCCTGGCAGCTAAGACAAAAAGGAAAATAGAATCAGTTTACATAGCTCTCTGTATCAAGAAGAAGTATCACAAAAACTTATTTCTAGTCTCTTTGTCATTCTCGTTTTTCTCTAAAAATACCTAGTTCATCAGTATCTTCCTCAGTCTGCCATAAACAGGAATGAACACAATCTTTCAGATATCATTTGCCCAGAACAAGCTTACGAAAGAGTAGGTTGGCCTTAAATAAAAAGCTACTTCCTAACTATTTTGTGTGAACCAAGAATGTACCAGGTTCATATATTATCTGTAATTCTCATAACAGCCTTGTAGTAGGCATAAATACCTGCATTTCACAAATGGGTAAACTAAAAATTAAAATCATGTGACCCTGACCAGGCATGGTGGATCACACCTGTAATTCCAGCATTTTGGGAGGCTGAGGTAAGAGGATTGCTGAGCACAGGAGCTCGAGGCCAGCCTAGCAACATAGCAAGATTTTGTCTCTACAAAAATAAAAAAGTTAGCCAGACGTGGTGGCAAGTCTCTGTAGTCCCAACTACTCGAGAAGCTGAAGCAAAAGGATCACCTGAGCCCCGAAGGTCAAGGCTGCAGTAAGCCATGATTGTGCTACTGCACTCCAGCCTGGGTGACAGAGTGAGACCCCGACTCAAAATAAATAAATAAATAAATAAAATTATGTGACCCAAAGTCACACAATTATTACATATCCAGGTCTGCTTGGATCCAAATATTGTATTCTTTTCATTATTCAACAACAAATTCTCAGCCAATAGGATTATAGGCTATCTAAAGGTGCCTCAATTAAAAACTACAGACATGTTGAGTCAGAGAGAGAATATGGTTGAGTGTTTTGGATTTGACATTTTCTTAAAAACCAACACTGGTAACTGTTTTCATCTTCTTGCAGCGTCTTAAGGAATCACAGAAACACATGTGAGTTGGGGGTGGTTTTGTTTTGTACACTGCAGCAATTACTCATTTTGGGGGGATACACACAATGCAGACTGGATTTGGATCCACTGGGCTCTGTCAAACACAGGTGCTCATGCATAGATTCAGATTTGTGTTGGCAGAGTAAATGTTCAATATGGAGGCTTACATTTCTAAAAATGCATGAAAAATATATTAAGAACTGTAATACGCAACAGGAGAATAGAGGCATTTTCTCCCAAGTGATTTTCTCAGATCAAATCTTTTCTCTCCATTTCCAGGACCTTTATTACCTCTTGCCTTTAATGCTACGATAGCTTCCCAACTATCTGTCCTGCTTCAGACCTCTAATCTATTCTATTTTTCACATCCTTACCATGTCTCTTTCCTGTTTACAAACCACTGTCAATTTTCATTGCCCAAAAGATCAAATTAAAATCCTGTAACATGGCTCACAAGACACTTTATTATCTGGTATTAGTCACTCTATTCTTATTTCCTTTTCTTTTCCCCAAGCTTCAACCACACTCAACTCAACATTCAACACACCATGACTTTTCACAACTCTGTCTCTGCATGAGTTGTTTGCTCATCCTAGAAATCCCCTCCATCCCTCCCCCCTTAACCTGGGAAACATAACCCCATTTCTTTAAGACACAGCTTAAAAATTGCCTCTTCTACTAAGATTTGTCTGATTTTCCCAGTCAAAATTAGTTGCTCCTTCTTCTGGGGTCCCAAAGTCCTCAGATCTCGAATAAACCATTTATAATTTTTTTTACATTTATTTCTATCCCCACCTGACTTCTTTAGGGCAGTTAGTATTTATTGTTCAAACTTGTATTCTCAATGTCAGCACAGAAAAAGTCCTCAGTAAATGTTTATTGAATGAATGTCCCCACCACAGTGGCTAAATTGTGTATACACCACCAGGAGTTGACAGCTGCAAACTCCAAACTTGAATTAAGATGACCTTCTGTGAATGAAATTAATCCAGATTAAACAGTAATGGGTGACAGTCATCATGTATAGAAATAACACAACCCCCAAACTATATCCAAAGACCACTCAAAATAAAATTATGGTGACCCAGATAAAACATCAGAAAAAACATCTGAATTATGACCTCTATAATAATGTTTATTTGTTTTTTCTTATGATAAAATTTGTATATAATTATGATAAAATTAAAATAGATATGTATTAAAAGAAAAATTAAAATTACTCATAATCCAACCATCAAGGGAAAATTACTGTTAACATTATGGTATATCTCCTTTCACACATACAGGAATTGGTACATGCTTTCTTTACTTACAATATATTTTGAGTATTTTTACGTAACTATATTTTATTCTAAACCCTGAGTATATATCAGTCCATTACATATGTACATATGCAATAATATGTTGATCTGCTTTGATTCTTGGATTTAAAGTTTGCTTCCAATTTTTTAATATTGCTAGTGCCAAAGAATATCCTTGTAGCTACCAATTCTTGATGCCAAAAGATCCTCCAGAAAGATGGTCCTAATTTTCCAGTAACAAGCCAAGTATAAGAGTGTCTGTTTCTCTAAAACTCGTACTAACTATGGCACTTAGGTTGGTATTTTTAACTAGAAAGGGCAAATCTAGTAAACTCTACTGTATTTGGTATCTAAAATTTTAAAAATTTATTTTTAGAAGAGAGATGGGAGTTAAGGCACCAGTGGTCAGAAATAAAAATCTAGCGAAGCATCTGGGCCCAGGGACATAAATATTTTGTTGTTATTGTAGCAACAGGGTCTTACTATGTTACCATGGCTGGTCTCCAACTCCTGGCCTCAAGCAATCTTCCTACCTTAGCCTCCCAAAGTTCTGAGATTGGAGACATGAGCCACTTGCCTGACCAACACGAGTATTTTGTTTGTACAGCAGGAACCTTCTTCTGATGGCAATGGATGCCTCAAGCTCATTTGTGAAGCCCTGACTCTCAAGATTATCCACCTCCTCTGCCTCTGCAAGAGAGGTCCCTGATCACCTGGCAATATGCAGACTGCAGGAGAGGCATGGCCTTTTACTAACAAGAGCTTGATGCTCGGTGGTAACTCTCACTGTCAATTGTCACTCTGATCCAGACATCAGTCACTTGTGATAATTATGTTAATGTGAGCCCGTCTCTAGGAAACATGTTACCTCTGGAAAAGAATTTTCAAGGCCAAAGATGGAAGTAAAACTTTCAATGGTTCCCAAACTTGCTAGCCAATAACATCCCCTGACTACTTTTGTTTTGCTTTGTTTTGGTTTTGAGTCAGAGTCACTCTGTCACCCAGACTGGAGTGGAGTGGCACACTCGCGGCCGCCACAATCTTAACCTGCTGGGCTCAGGAGATTCTTCCTCTTCAGTCTTCCAAGTAGCTGGAACCATAGGGGCACACCACCACGCCTGGCTAATTTTTTTATTTATTGTAGAGACAAGGTCTTGCCATGTTGTCCAGGCTGGACTCAAACTCCTGGGTTCAGGCAATCCTTTTGCCTTGGCCTCCCAAAGTGCCGGAATTACGGGTGTGAGCCACTGTGCCTGGCTTTGTTTTGTTTTAAAATTGATTTCCGAGACCCACCCCTGGAGATTTTTATTTGAGAAGTCTGGGAAAGGACCTAGGAATCTATTTTTTAAGATTTTGCAGCTGATTCTGAAGTAAACCACAGACTGAGAATGATGGAGCTAGACCGTGATGGCTTAACCAGGGTCTTTATCCTTCAAGGTCTGGTCTAAGACAGCAGCTGGCTGTAAATAATAGCCTTTCTCTCTATTCCATCCTCAAAAAGCAGTAGGTCAAGCCAAGGATAATAATACATAATATATCTTGTTCTCAGTATGTTTCTCACAACATTTCTATGCATCCTAAGACTCAGTTTCCTCACCTGTAGAATATGCTAACAACTTACATGTCACGTGCTTACAAAACAAAATCACTATTATGACTTGTAATATTATTTTAGCCAGAACATTACTTGTTATCACAACTCTAGGCCTGGCCTGTTATGGGATGCAATATAAATTATGCTAGTAGACTTTTTTTTTCAAATGGGCCAGGCTCAGAAGTTGAGTTTGCAAAGCAGTTCTAAGAGCAGTAACAACTTTTGGAAAATCTAGCCTATATGGCTGAAACTCTTGTTGGAAAAGAAAAAAACCTTACCTCACAGAATCTTTTCTTTCTCTCTGTTTTGCCCCCTTCAGGCTCCTATGGATTCTGGAAAGCTGCTACAGCTATAGCATCTGACTGCTTCTCTAATGGCAAGAGTATGGCATCCTCGTTGAGGGTGGGGCTTGGCTGGAGAATCTCCAAACACAGCCAAAGCCAGCTATGCTCTGCTTAACAGGAGAAAAGCCCATGATAAGGTATTAGGATAACTAGCTACCACTCCATCTCCAAGTTCAAGTGCTCATAACAGAAATAAAAAGAAAAAGAAAATTCAGACTAAATCCTTGGCTTATGTCTTAATCAGAAAAAGCGGAGCCTATACTTTCAAAAAATGGGGAATTCAAAGAGAAAAGGAGGTTCTGGGCAGCAATTCTGCAAGCAAAGAGAAGCAACTTTAGTTCCCCAAAGCAAACCTATCGATTTTCAATCCGCTTTGTTACTATAACTCATAGAGCATAAGATGGTCTGGAAAATACCATCTCAGACAATGGCCGTCATTAGGTCATGTGATGAGTCCCACTTCTCTTGCCTATAAGAGGGCAAGATCTTTTGCACTAGGATGGAACCAGGACCACTTTATAAATTCTAATATGCAGGTAGAGAATCCTAGAGACTGACCCAGGACATAACCATATGCAGAAGGAATCAGAGCACCCAGAGCAGTGATCCCCAACCTTTTTGGCATCAGGGACCAGTTCTGTGGAAGACAATTTTTCCACGAACCCGGAGGGTAGAGGGTCAGAGGGGGGCCAGGGAGGGTCATCAGGCATTCGATTCTCATAATGAGCATGCGACCTATATGCAGTTCACAACACAGTTCTCACTCCTATGAGAATCTAATGCTGCTGCTGACAGCAGACAGGGTTAGCCCACCACTCACCTCCTCCTGTGCAGCCCAGTTCCTGACAAGCCATGGGTCAGTACCAGTCCACAGCTTCGGGTTTGGGGACCCCTGGCCCAGAGGTTTGAGGTGGGAGGAATCAATCTACCATCCTGCACAACCTGCTCATGTACCGGACCTGAACAGGACCAGAGCAGGCCTGCCACCTGGTGTCCCTCGGGCTCACCCTTGCCCCAGATAACATTCTGGAGGGTCTTAGCAGCAAAAGAGTTTCTAAGAATAAGAGTTAGCCACATGGAAGGCCCAGCACGAGCTCATGGAGTATCCTCAGCCCCAGGAAGAAGTGATGCCTGCAGAGAGCATGCTGCACCTTGCAGCTACCCCCTAACTGCTGGTCCTCAAGCTAATCCACATTGGTGGGTATCACCAAGCTGCCTTTTAGATTAGAGCAGAGTCTAAAGAGGGAGAAAGATGGGGAACCAGTGCTGAGCTGCAGAGCTATTTACTCTTATAAGTAAGCAAATATATATATTTATATATATGTGTATGTGTGTGTGTGTGTATATATATATATGTATGTATGTATATCCCAATGAAATATCTGCTTTCAGTAGGACAAGATGAGCAGATAACTGAGCTCTGTCAGTGACTAAGGACGGCTGGAAACATGAAACCCAGATAATTTTGAGTTTATTTTTCTGTTTCAACAAATAAAAAAAGATATTTGGATTTTTTTCTCTTTCTCTCTTTCTGGATGTAGCATTAGCCGGCTTCCTCCACAATAATCCCCCAAATAGAAAGAATGCGTGAGAGGTGGGAGCATTGAGGACAGCCCAAAAACAAAATTAGAACCAAGCCCTGGGAGGCAGCAGAATCCTAGATTTTTCACAAAATCTGCTCTCCAAATCTGGCTCCAGAAACACTGCTCTTTTGCTAAACTGGCAACGGATGCCACTGAAAACCTCAACAGCACATCACACTTGTCATTCTGGATTCCTTGGCAATGCTTCAAACCATTTTGGAACTGGTATCTGTTGCTCCTTCCCCCCCCCCCCATTAGCCCTCTCCTCCTGAAACCTCTTTGGTTTCCCCTTTATTTTTCTCTTCCCCTGTTTGTCACATTTTTAGGAGGCCATAGCCAATAAAGAGAAAAAGAAGGCAAGGCCAATGTTGCTTTTGTTTTGCAGCTGTGGATTGTGTGAAACGCACCATCTTTGGGAAGGACGGAGCTAAATGACTGAAATGAGCAATTTGTAGGGACTAACTCTGGGCTGGCAGGGGTGGATTAGTTGCGCTCCAGTGTGCTCAGATCTCATTTCTGTGCTCAGTGATTCTCTTCATCTGGTTTGCTGAGACGTGAATCTCATCTTTCGAGACAGGCCGTAAGTGTCAGATCATTTTTCTGTTCTTCTCTTGATGGGATTCTTATCAGCAGCCAGCATCCTTTAAGTGAAGGTGACCTCAGATGGAATGAAAAGTTTTCCCTGTCAGTTCCAGTCCTTTAGGAGGATCTTCAACCCAGGTGGAACTGGGTATAGATAAACTTGAACTTGAAATTCAGGACACTTAGCAGTCGGGGATGCTGCTAGACCAGTATAAATATCTGAGTAATGGACAAAGTGCTGTATGGGCATTTACTCACTGACTCAAATTGAATTAAATGGACTCAGGGCCAACTATTGATACTCAGCTGTCTCTGTACAGTGGCCAGTTCATCCACTCGAGTGAGAGGTGATGCTGAGCACTAATTTTTTACTACCAGTAAAACTGGGCAAACATTTTTAGAATGTGTCAAGTTGAACACATACCAGGATTGCTAGGTACTCAAAGTACTTTATTTTATTCCATTTAATTCTCATAATCATCCTGTAAGCTGTATATTATCATCTTCTCATTGTAGATGAGGAAATTGAAGAGTCAGGGAGATTTGGGAACCCAGGGACCGAGAATTCAAACCTGTGTCTCTAAACTTAGAGTCCTGAGTTTTTCCTATTACCCCAATGCATCTCCAGGCTTCTACCTACATATACACTGGGTAGATTTCAGACTGTATGAACTTGGAACTAGAGAGCAACCTAATGAAATAATCTGTAAATAAGCCAATAGCAAGAACTAAGCATTAACTACCGCATTAACTAAGGCATATGTCTTAACCCATCGTATTAGGCAAACTTGTGAATATGAAATTCTATATTTTTTGTTTTAAGCAACTTATGTGACTTAGTAAAATTAAAGAGTATATTATGGGAATTAGCAATAAAAGTTTTAGAGACTTTCTTTTACAGTTTTCAGTATCTTTTTAATTTTTAAAAAAACTTTGTAAGAAAAAGACAATTTTTAAATTGCCGAGTAAACTTGGAATTGTAAACACACACACACAATATAGGAGGACTTCAAAAAGTTTATGGAAAAATTAAATTTAATAGATAAATATAAAAATATAGACTTTATTTCTCAGTGTAAGTTCTATCAAGTTCAAGATACTTTTGTAAGTGATGATACCAGCCATTTAGTCCCCCTCTAAAGAACTGTGGGTCCTGGAAATTTACCCATGTCAGTGCAGTCTTATGCACATTATTAACTAGAAAAAAATGGATGACCTTTAAATATATCTTTTAAGATTAGGAAACAAAAAGAAGTCAGAAGAACTGTATGGTGAATGCCTAATGATTTCCCATTGAAACTCATAAAATTGCTCTTGTTTGATGAGAAGAACGAGCAGAATCATTGTTGTGGTAAAGGACTCTCTGGTGAAGCTTTCCTGGGTGTTTTCTGTTAAAGCCTTGGCTAACTTTCTCAAAAAACTCTCATAGTAAGAAGATGTCATCATTCTTTGGCCCTCTAGAAAGTCAACAAGCAAAATGTCTTGAACATCCAAAAACAAAACTATTGCCATAACCTTTATTCTTGACTCGTCTAACTTTGCTTTGACCACACCAGTTCCGTCTCTTGGTAGCCATTGCTTTGACTGTGCTTTGTCTTCAGGATCATACTGGTAAGCTATGTTCCATCTCCTATTATACTTTTTCGAAGAAATGCTTCAGGATCTTGATACTACTTGTTTACAATTTCCATCGAAAGCTCTGATCTTGTCTGCAGCTGTGCTGGGTGCAACAGTTTGGGCACCCATTAAGTAGAAATTTTACTCTACTTTAATTTTTCATTCAGAATTGTGTAGACAAAACCAATAGGGATGTCTATGATGTTGGCTATTGTTTCTGTTGTTCATTGTCAGTCTTCTTCAATTAAGGCATGAACAAGATTAATTTTTTTTTCCTCACAAATGATCGTGGATGGTCTGGTGCTGTGAGATTCATTTTCAACATCATCTTATACCTTCTTAAAATGAACTATCCATTTGTAAACTGCTGATTTCTCTGAGACATTATCCTCATAAACTTTTCATGAAGCATCAACGGCTTCACCATTCTTCCACCAAGCTTCACCATTAAATTGGTATTTTCTTTTGCTTCAATTTTAACAGGATTCATGTTGCTCTGTAAGAGCCTCTTTTCAAGTCAATGTCGTATCCTCCCTAGTGCCTCAAACTAGAACCTGTTCAAACATGTTATAACAAGTTAGTGTGGGGGGGGGTTGTGTGTGTACCATAAAATTTTGAAATCTATGCATAGTTTTTTCATTTCCTGTGAACTTTTTGAATTTCCTTCATATATAATTGGGAGTGATGATGCTGTTAAAATAGTTCTCTAGCACATAATCGTGGTTGCCTATTTGAGGGTGAATTAATATATATATATGGCACTCAGGCACAGGGCATGAAGCAAACATGAAAACTAAGAAGCATCAAAGTGAAGCCAGTTGTCTGTCATGCAGAGGTGGTTGGCATGCCCTGTACAGTGCTTGGTAACTGAGGCTCTGAACTGCTCAGGGTCCAGTCCAGAAGGTCAAACATTCATCATATCATTAGCAAACATTTATGATAAAAATAGAATACTATAAACATATTTGACCAACAGGGTTCACGTAGTAAAATGATTTAAGAGCTCCAGAAAACAATGATTATTACTGCTATTATTAGTAATCCTTTAAAAAGATTACAAATATATAGGCATGTATATGTATTCTATATAAATATTACTAATATTTATATATTAATATTTATATATTACCAATATTAGTAATCATCTTGTTAAGAGTATTATATATAAAGATATGTTTATATTATAAATAATTACATATACTATATATATACATGCATGTATATGTGTAGACAGTCAGAAGGATAGTAGCAAGCCAGTATTGCATAAGGTGCTTTAGTACTTTATATATATTATCTCTCAACTTTTTCATTCCAAACAACTAGTTTACGAATTTGATTGGATTTCCAACAAGATGGCAATGAAACAGTTCAGTCTGTGAGACCCTCTGCAAAATCGAGTGTCCATAAAGACTCTGCGTGAGTGGGTATGTGCCGGTAGTTGAGTGAAAGTCCGTCTGAGGGGATACTCGGGTTCATGCACCCGGACTTCCCTTCAGAGGTGACTGCAACCCTCCACCGCCTTGAGATTGGAGCCCCCAGCACACAGGGTCCTCTGCCATTCTCAGGACTCTCCTGAGAAGAGGCAGCAGAAATCAGCTGATCCTTACCACCTGGCACCCAGCCCACACCATCACCTGTGACAGCAGAGCAGCAGGAGCTCCAGGATCCGTAGAGAGAGCAGGTTGTAGAGAGCGGGAGAGGAGCCCCACCCCCGGTAAGGAAATGGTGACTGTCAACATTTTCTCTGTCCCAGAACCAGTCAGAGACCTGCATTGCCCTGTCCTGCTCTGCCCAGCTTCCAATCCAGGACCTAGAGGTTATCTCCTCATCAAACTCGGAGAGACAGATGCCCCCTCCCCAACACTGCAACAAGCACAGACAAGTCATATCTAACTGGGAGACTTGACAGCAATGGCAGCAAGCCAGGTGAGCCCTTATCTGATCCACCCTCCTCCCACACTAGTCCATGGGGCAACCCTATCAGCTTGCGCTGAGAGCAGAGGGGAGGGGCTGGAGACCAGAGCTGCTCCTTAACACAGTGTGCCAGCTGAAAGGAAGTTGGATTTACAGGAATGGTGGCAGAGCAAGTTTTGTTTTTTGTCTTGGGTTTTTCTGGTGCTTTTTTTTTCTGTTAGTTTTTTTTTTCCTCTCCTCTCTTTCTTTCTGTTTTTGATTATGTTTTCGTACTTGCTTTGTTTCGTTATTTTGATGCTCTTTTTTTTTTTTTTAGATTTCCTGTTTGTATATGGGTATTTTTGAGGGACAGCACATCAATGGGAGGTTTTTGTCAGTTTGTGTGTTTGTATGATTGTCTGTACATTTGTTTGTTTGTTTTTTCTCTTTACTGCCTTTGTTTGTTTCTCTGTTCCTTTGTTAGTTGGTATGCCTGTCTGTTTTCCCCTCCTTCTTCTCTCTCTCCACCTTCCTCTCATCTTCCTCCTTCCTCTTTACATTCTTTTCCTTTTTCTTGCTTCATTTTGCTTTCAGGAGGTAAACATATAACCCAATGCATGGATAGATTGTAAGGTGGTGGGAAGTGGGTTCCACGGGGCCCACACACCTGTCAGTGGATACTGGGATCTGCAAATAGTCTCTGGATCACAGCTTCCCCCTCAATTAAATCTCAAAACTGCAAAAGCACAGCCTCCCACCCCCCAGTCCAGCTACAGAATTGAACAAAGACAGAGGA
Source organism: Tarsius wallacei (assembly GCA_963574415.1). Taxonomy (NCBI): domain Eukaryota; kingdom Metazoa; phylum Chordata; class Mammalia; order Primates; family Tarsiidae; genus Tarsius; species Tarsius wallacei. The sequence goes on from CAUYQG010063360.1 coordinate 13,179, forward strand.
TCTACATAAGGAAGAATAAGAGCTTGAGCAGACAGAAGTAAAAGCTACACCCTCATCACTGTACAACAGAATTAAAGAAGAGGTTAAAAAAAGGGGAGAGGGAGGAAAATCTACACAAATGTAGAAAAACTAAAAGAAGAATATGGGTCTCACACAGACCTCTGGAAGGTCAACCACTGAGAATACAGACTTTGGAAGGCAAATAACGAAGAACCCCAGAATGATTGATCTCAAATCACAAACCTAGATATCAAGATATTAATCGAGAGAATTAATAGAAGTTAGGAGAGACAAGAGGAAAGGATAAAGGAGTTGATAACTGAGATAACAGCAATAAAGAATACAGTAAATGAAATAAACAACAAACTCATAAGCATGGAAAGCAGAATTAACCAAGCAGAAGAAAGAATCTCAGAGCTTGAGGACCAAAATAACTAACCCAAACTGTTAAAAACATAGAAAAGAAGCTTTAAAAGACAAAACAAAACCTCTAAGAGATGAGTGATTACTTTAAGAGACAGAACATAAGATTAATTGCAATTTATGAGGCAGATAGAGAGACAGAGACCACCCTGGAACAAACATTCTATGAAATTAACCAAGAAAACTTTCCTCATCTCATCAGCGACACAACCATTCAAACACAAGAGATTCAGAGAACCTCTGCAAGACAACAAATGAGCTCTTAGACACATAGTAATTTGCTGACACAAGGTAAGTATAAAAGAAAAATCCTGAAGGCAGCAAGAGAGAAAGGTCAGATGATCTACCAGGGAAGACCAATTAGAATAGCAGCACATAGCTGGGCTCAGTGGCTCAGCCTGTAATCCCGTGCTTTGGAAGGCTGAGGTGAGTGGATTGCTGAGCCCGCGGGTTTGAGACCCACCTGGGCAATTTGGTGAGACCTCATCTCTACAATAAATCAAAAAAATTAGCTGGGTGTGGTAGTGCGCACCTGTAGTTCCAGCTACTTGGAAGGTTGAGGCAGAAGGATGGCTGGAGCCCAGCAGGTCGAGACTGCAGTGGCCAGGAGCGTCCACTGCACTCCAGTCTGGGTGACAGAGTGAGACTCCAACTCAAAAAAAAAAAAAAAAGAATAGCAGCACACTTACCTACAGAAACACTTCAGGATAGGAGAACTTAGAGCTCAATCTTCAAAGTTCTCAAAGATAAACAATTTCAACCAAGAATTACCTATCCAGCTAAGATAAGTTTCATCAGTAATGGAGAATTACAATCCTTCCCAGACATTCAACCCCTAAGAGTTTACACTGCCTCCCGACCAGGTCTACAAGAAACACTTAAGAAAGTATTAAACACAGAAGAAGGGAAAAAAGGAACAAGGGGATCTGAAACCTCAATGTGATGCTTGACCAAATGAACTTAATTGATACCTACAGAACACTGCACCCAACAGCCATGGAATATACATTGTACTCATCATCACATGGAATGTACTCTAAGATCAACCGCATCC
>CAUYQG010063363.1:0-28080 GCA_963574415.1 Tarsius wallacei
TTGATCATCCAACGTATTACCACAATGACTGACAGTGGTGGGAAACGATGGGGGGGTGGGAGGGATAGGGGGAGGGATTAATGGCAGTAAATACCTGTCTGGGGATGGGGGGACACTTCTTATCAACAAGGGTGCCTGAACGAGGCATATTTGTGTACCTAACCTTTAACTATACCCCTCAATATCACAATAAAAATAATATTGTATATATATATAAAAAACAGATTAGTCAGAATTGTATGTTCAAATATTTTCATATAGCACTTATTTGAATAAATTAAATATATAGTAAGTTTAAAATTGTTGTATTATTCTAAACAAACTGCTTTTAACATATACTTGGTAAAACAGTCGGAAAATGTGGTGATTATGGTTTCATAGGATGTATTACTTCAATTTATGAAGAGAAAATTCATATGAAATGCCTGCATATTTTACTTTTTTAATTACAAGTACTTGATAATTTTTGCAAAGGAAATTGAAGATCAACTACATGTATTACTTTCCATATCATTATAATGAAAAGAAAATCAGCAGAGCAGAACTGTGTAAACTTTATCGACAGATGATAAATTCACACACTCTTGAGACAACGCAATCCATATCACTAAGTTTCAGGAAATGCGTATTAAATGGCAATATTGAAATACATCATTTGGCATATCATCGTCAAAATATTAACTATCTTTGAGAAAAGGAAAAAGGAACCCACCTAGGTTTTTTCAAAAGATTTTTTTTTTTTTGCAATGTTTTGTATATGTATAAAGAAATTTTAAGAATAAAAAATATCTGCCGGGCGTGGTGGCTCAAGCCTATAATCCCAGCACTTTGGGAGGCTGAGAGGAGAGGATTGCCTGAGTTCAGGGTTCCGAGACCATCCTGGGCACCATATTGATACTTGTTTAATATATTGAGATATTGTACATAGTTGTCCTTCAGTGTCTAAGGGGCTTGGTTTCGGGATCTCTCACAGTTACCAAAATCAGTGATGCTCGAGTCCCTTCCAGTCACATTCTGTATCTGTGGATGTGAAACCCGCAGATATGGAGGACCAACTATATATGCTTAAAATGTTGAGAACGTTCAAAGTAAAGTGTGTCATTATTTCTACTGTATATGCTTTTAAAACCTGCATAGACAACAAAATGTGATCATTGTGTCTCTCTGCTGAAGGATATTAAAGTTAGGTTCAATATTTTTTGATTGTTTTTAAAAAGTGCTATTTTCCTCCTTGGTTTCATGAACACTTGTCTACCGGATAAATTTAGACAAGAAGAATTGCAGGATCAGAATATGACTATTTAAAATTTTAAAGATTATTTTAAAATTGCTCCTTTTTTGTTTTATTAAAATATTTGTTTTGTTTGAATTTCAAATCTTGGTCATAATATTTGTGATAAAATTCACTTAAAGTATTAGATTCATTTATTTTTTTAAGGTTCCATATGTGAAATGGGAACATTGATAGACTAAATATTTGTCATATTTTAGAACGCCATTTCTTTTTAAGGTTATTTTATTATTATTATTATTATTATTATTATTATTATTATTATTATTATCATTATTACTTTAGAATCATGTGGTGCAGCTGGGTGTGGTGGCTCATGCTTTGGGAGGCAGAGGCAAGAGGATTGCCTGAGCTCAGGGGTTCGAGACCAGCCTAGGCAACATGGAGAGACCTTGTCTCTGTAATAAATCAAAAAATCAGGAGGGTGCAGTGGCACATGCCTGTAGTTCTAGCTGCTTGGAAAGCTGAGGAGGAAGGATTGCCTGAGGTCAAGGCTGTGGTAACCATAAGCGTGCCTCTGCACTCCAGCCTGGGTGACAGAGTGAGATACTGATTCAAAATAAAAATTAAAAAAGAGTGCCGGGCTCGGTGGCTCAACCTGTAATCCCATGCTTTGGGAGGCCGAGGTGAGTGGATTGCCTGAGCCCGTGGGTTCGAGACCCGCCTGGGCAGACGAAACCTCATCTCTACAATAAATCAAAAAAATTAGCCGGGCGTGGTAGCGTGCGCCTGTAGTTCCGGCTACTCGGCAGGCTGAGGCGGAAGGATCGCGGAGCCCAGCAGGTCGAGGCTGCGGTGGCCGGAAGCCGCCACTGCACTCCAGTCTGGGCGACGGAGTGAGACGCCAACTCAAAAAAAAAAAAAAAAAAATAATGGCCATTTTGACTGGTGTGAGATGGTATCTCACTTTTTAAATACTATTTTTGGTGGTGGGTTCACTGCGTGAAAGCAATGTTGACAGCATGTGCTGCCAGACATTGGAAATCAAGAAGAAAATTAGCTTCCTTTAAAAAAGGATCTTACTCTGTTGCCCAGGCTGGAGTGCAGTGGCAGGATCATGGCTTGCTGCAGCCTCAAACCCCTAAGCTCAGGCAATCCTCCGGCCTCAGCTTCCCGAGTAGCTCAGATTACAGGCATGTGCCACCACAGGTAGCTGATTTTTCTTTTCTTTTTTTCGTGTCTGTGTGTATAGAGTCAGGGTCTCGCTTTCTTACCCAGGCTGATCTGAAATTACTGACCTTAAGCAATCCTCCTGCCTCAGCCTCCAAAGTTTTTCTAGGATTTTTATAGCTTGAGGTCTTGCATTTAAGTCTTTAATCCATCTTAAATTACTTATCAAAGAGTAAGCAAACTTCAACCTGAATAAATCACCCAATAGTATTTTTTTCCAAGCATGGGCACTACTTTGACCATATGAGAATACAAAGTAAGTTTCATGAAAGCTTTGAGCAATAATATAGAAGATTGTATGCATTTGGTCCATCCTGTAAGTAATAGCCATGTGCACAAGATGGTCTTCCAACAAATACACAGTTACATATGGGAATTTCACAATTTTTGGATATCTGTGTCATCTTGCCTTCATGTTACTTGACGTCTCTCACTTTCCGGTAGCACGGAGCCCCTCTTTAGATAGAAGCAAACGCTGCCAAGCTGCAGTATATGGCTTTGGAGTTGGATAGAAATTCATTGGTTAGAAAACAACTCTAGAGCATAATGAACCTTACTTTATGCAAGGATCACAACCTCTAGTTCACAGGCTTGTGGTGAAGACAACATGAAACACGCATGGACAAGACCACCCAGTGCCCAGCACTTTCGTGAGTCCTCTGCTGGAGACGCTGCTCATGGCAAGGCTGGGCTAAGCTGTGAAAGTCTTACTACAGTGTTGGACACGCCTCCCCGAGAGCAGGAGGAAGATGCAAGGAATTCATAGTAGTGGTTTTTTGTTTTGTTTTTTGAGTCAGAGTGTCACTCTGTCACCCAGACTGGAGTGCAGTGGCACGCTCCCGGCCACCGCAGCCTTGACCTGCTGGGCTCTGGCGATCCTTCCACCTCAGTCTTCCAAGTAGCCGGAACTACAGGCATGCGCTACCATGCCCGGCTAATTTTTGATTTATTGTAGAGACGAGGTCTCACCAAGTTGCCCAGGTGGGTCTTGAACCCCCAGGCTCAAGCAATCCACTCACCACGGCTGGGATGACAGGCTGAGCCACTGAGCCCAGGCTTTTTTATTTTTTTGAGTCAGAGTTATTGTCCAGGCTGGGGTGCAGTGGCATGCTCACAGCCACTGCAGCCTTGACCTGCTGGGCTTAGGTGATCCTCCTGTCTCAGCCTCCTGAGTAGCTGGGACTATATGCACACATCACCACAAGCAGCTAATTTTTTGACTTATTGTAGAGACGAGGTCTCACCATGTTGCCCAGGCTGGTCTTCAACCCCTGGGCTCAGGCAGTCCTCTCGCCTCAGCCTGACTAAATGCTAGGATGGCAGGCATGAGCCACCATGCCTGGCCCATGTTTGTATTTTGGACAAGGTAGTTAGTCTCCCCCTGCATGCTTACTCTCTTCTCGGTAGTCATAGCCAACCCTGCAGTTCAGAAATGGAGCAAACCATTCTCAGCAGGTAAAACGTTTCATGACCATCATTCCCATGGAAACCCTGGGGAACGGCAGTCATGCAAGAGTCAGTCCCATGGTTTGGCCCTCCTGGCTTTTCAACCTGCGTCTGCGTCTGGCGGTTGCGCGCGCTGGTGTGACTCCTGTGTGACTGGGAGGGGACCCAGCCTGCTGGTGCTCAGAGATGGACCGTCTCCCCTCCCATCTCTACCGCGTCATTCACACGTCTTCAGGCAGGGCGTGCCGCCGCGTGTGTACACGCACTTGCAGCAAAACTGTGAGTGTCTCCCTCTCATTTACATGTAATCTGTCAGGGCTGATTTCCCTCTGGATGCTTCAGGGTCTGTTTTTAAAATATTAGAGGCTTTTTAAAAAAATAAACAACTCAATAATTCAACATCTGAATCAGGTCATTGTGCCAAAGAGCGGGGATCCTGGAACATTCTGAGTCGCGACACCTTCAAAATCCCCTTCATATAGGAAATGAAACTGACCCCTGTCCTGTTACAGACAAAGGTGGACAGAAAACACGAACAGGAGGAATTGCGGTAAATATGGAGAGAGACTCAGGTGGCGTGATGAGGCGTGTCAGTCGGCGCCTGTGCCTGGAGGCCAGTGACGTGAGTGGTCCTCAGGCTTGGCAGTGGGTAGGATGAGTTAGAGCAGGGGGTCCAGCCTGTGGCTTCCCTGGGCCGCGTCGAGTGAAGTGGAGTTGTCTGGGGCCACACGTAAGTTACATAATATGGCTGGTGTACAGACATAATAAGACTTCTTTTATTGTTTATATCTTTTATTATAGAGTTTAGGAAAATGAGAACAGTATAAAACTAGTGGGGAATCTGACCTTGTTTTTGTAAAACTATTCTATCTGTGTCTGGTTCGAGGAAAGTGGCTGCGGTTCTGAGTTCCCAAGGTGCTCATCAGAAACGTTTGTTTGAAAGTTGCTCTGAGTGTGTCATCGTTGAAAACAGCTGATCACAAGTGATGTGCTGCCACAAAGCGACGTCATGAGTAAGGCGTAATGGTGAACTTCAAAATGGTAGTACGCATGGGGTCACAGAGAAAATGAATGCTAAAAAACACAGGATGCTAAAAGATATTTTGGGGCCGCACGACTCGCTGTCCCGGGCCGCATGTGGGCTGCGGGCCAGGGGTGGGACATGCCTGGGCTGGAGGCGCTGGCTTCAGTGGGCCTTGCACAGATCATGGACTCAGCTGTGCCTCGCTTTGCTGCATTTGGACCAGATTAAAATAACAGCACAGAAAAGTTGTTTCTTGCTTTAGCTTAAGGATGTCACAGAATTCGGAGCGTCTGCTGATTGGCTGGCTTCTGGGCTGCTATCAAGTGACTGTCTCAGGTTAATCAGGTCACGTGCAGGTCATGTGCAATGCCACACCAGTTACCCCAATATTTCTTTTTTTGTTTTTTGTTTTTTGTTGGAGTGCAGTGGCACGCTCATGGCCACCCCAGCGTCGACCTGCTGGGCTCCAGCGATCCTTCTGCCTCAGCCTTTCAAGTAGCTGGAACTATAGGTGTGCACTACCATACTCAGCTAATTTTTTTTTTTAATTTTTTTATTGTAGAGATGAGGTCTCGCTTGCCCAGGCAGGTCTCGAACCCGCGGGCTCAGGCAATCCACTCACCTCAGCCTCCCAAAGGCGCGGGATTACAGGCTGAGCCACCGAGCCCAGCAATTTTTTTATTTATTGTAGAGACAAGGTGTCACCAAGTTGCCCAGGCAGATCTCAAACCCGCGGGCTCAGGCAGCTTTGGCCTCCCAAAGTGCTGGGATTACAGGCTGAGCCACCAAGCCCAGCCCATATTTCTTTTTTAATTCTTATTTATTTTTTAATTTTTTATTTTTTTGAGTCAGGGTCTCACTCTGCCACCTAGGCTGGAGTACAGTGGCACGATCACGGCTCCTGCAGCCTCCACCTCCTGGGCTCAGCCAATACTTCCGCCTCAGCCTCCTGAGTAGCTACAGGCGCCACCACACTCGGTTAATTTTTGTATTTTTTGTAGAGAAGAGGTCTCACTATGTTGCTCAGTCTGGTCCTGAACTCCTGGGCTCAAGCAGTCCCCTTGCCATGGCCTCCCAAAGTGCTGGGATTATGAGTGTGAGCCACTGAGCCCAGCCCTTGTGACTAAGGCCTTTAACGTGAATCTTGTAGGGTATAGAAGAAAAATAGCATCTAAATCAGACCTTTTTCAGACATATTTTTACCATGCCCTACATTAAGAAAAACATTTTATAACACAACCCAGTGCATGCAAATTTATACACACACACACACACACACACACACACACACACACACACACAGGCATGCACACACACGTATATAATGTGAAACCAAGACTGCATGAAACAGAACTTCCTATGGGCAATGCGCTCCTGGTTTTCGACCTGTTTTGGTTCATGTTTTCTGAACAGGCTAACGGGCCGTGACCTGTAGTTTGAACAACTCCCTTCTCTTGAGTCCCTGCCACTTGCTCTTCTTGCCAAGAAGCTGCTGAGTTTGTCCCTGTCGGGGCACAGGGTGGGCCCTCCTGTCCCCCTAGACATCGGTGTAATTTATCTATGTCAGACGCCTGCTGCTTCCACAAGGGTACACGTGTCCAGAGAACAGGCCCGAGGACTGCTGAAAGAACTTTTACAGCGACATTTCTTGACCACATTCTGATAGACGAGTTAAACATCCTGTGAGCTATCAAGGGGGAAATTCCAAGTACCTCAAAATAAAAAAAAGAATATAATCCGGCTGCTTCCAGAATAACACCTGCAAATCCTGTGCTCAGAGCAGAAGGATGGGGTACGGGTGAGGGGAAGGCTGGCATTCGACGCCAGTGTGACGGGCAGCATGTCCACAGTGTTCCCGGACAGACGCTGCAGTTCAGGTTTGTTTGTTTTTACCTTTCTAGTGCCTTGTCACCTTGCCATCTATTTGCAGTCCAGTGTTCTATGTAGTGGCATGCGCCATTGGTGGCCAGCACCAGCAAGAGCTGTGCGTGCCCACGGCAGGAACGTATCACAGCAGGTGGGACAGGCCTGCTGGGCTGGAGGAGAGCCTGGGCTGAGGCTGCAGCCCTCGGTGACACGCCGCCTGGGGAAATGCCTTCCACGACCAGGAACCCGCTGGATCTTGAGCAGACAGGGTGCCTATGGAGGCCTGGGCACAGTGCTGGGGCTGGAAGATGACAAGGGCGAAGACCTAGCTCATGCCCTGAGGGTGGGGGGGATGGTCCTGCCCTGACATCCTCGTCGGGGCAAGGAGGGGGCCCACAGGACAGCCCAGCTCAAGGCTTCACCATGCTAGGGTGAACACGCTACGTCGGGAGGGCTTCTTTTTGTATTTGAAGCCATTCAATCATGAGATATAACACACCTTTAGAAAAGTGCGAAAGCATATGTTCAGTTAAATGATCATTGAAAAGCAAGCGTTCATGAAACTCTCACCCAGATGCAGAAATAGACCCGTGCCATCACCCAGAAATCTCCAGTTCCTCCGCTGAGTCACAACCTGTTCCTCCCTGAGAGGCACCCACGTTCCTGGTTTGTACCATTTTCCCTTTGTTGCTGTCATATATATGTACGTGTGTATTTTTTTAGCTGCACAAGTGTGCATCCTAAACACTAAAGTTTTATTTAGCCTGGGCTTGAACTGTATAGCAATCTGTCCTAGCTGGTTTCTTTTGCTTATCGTTTTGTTTTTAAAGCTCTCTACATTGTAAATATGAATTGCAGTTAATTCGCTTCTGTTGCTGTATCATATTCAATTATATAAATATGCTACATTTAAAAAATCCACTCTGTTGTTGACAGACATTTGGCTGTTCCATAAAATGCAGCCATGGAAATCTCTGTGCGTGCCTATTGCTACATGTCAGCCGGCACGCCTAAAGAGTCGATCCCCGGGACAACACAGCTGGGTGTTCAGCTGGGTCACACGCCTTCTATGTCTTCCTTCCTGCCAGACGATGCTTAACTGTTTTTCGAAGGGGTCGAGCCCTGTACTCTCTAAGCCACCGTGAGTAACAGCTGCCCTGGCCCCCCTTTCTCACCAACTCTTGTTATTGTCAGAGCTGCAGTTTCAGCTATTCCATTGGGCAGGCAGTGTCTTGCTTGACCTTAAACCCCACATCACCGATTCTTACTCAACCTGAGCATATTCACCAGCTATGGCTTTCTTCTCCTGTGAAATGCCCATTGAGGATCTTGGCTGTTTTTTTCTGGAGTTGTCTGACTTTCTTGTAGTGCTCTGGATCTGATCTCTTTGCCGGTTTGTGGAATGTAAATGTGCTGCAAATGACTTCTCGCCTCATCTTTCAGGCTCTTATTGATGTCTTTTGATGACCAGAGGCTCGTGATGTGAATATTAGCCCATTGTAGCTGGGCGCAGTGGCTCACGCCATCCCATCCCTTTGGGAGGTGGAGGTGACAGGATTGCCTGAGTCCAGGGGTTTGAGACCAGCCTGGGCAACATGGTGAGACCTTGTCTCTACAATAAATAAAAAATCAGCTAGATGTGGTAGGGCGTGCCTGTAGTCCCAGCTACTTGGAAAGCTGAGATAGAAGGATCACCCGAGCCCAGCAGGTTGAGGCTGTGGTAACTGTGAGTCTGCCACTGCATTCCAGCCTGGGCAACAGAGTAAGACGCTGACTAAAAAAAAAAAAAAATATATATATATACATGTGTGTGTACCCATTGTATTGTTCATTTTCTTTATGTTAAGTGCTTTCTTTGTCCCAACATTTCCTGAAAAGACCTTCATTCCTCTCACTATGCTCCAGTGTTGTGTCTGTGATATATCAAGTGTCCAGATACTCGTGGGTCTGTCTGAGGGTTCTCCAGTGACCTGTGTGCCTATCACTCCTACAGCCCCACAAACTTTCTATACACTTACTGATGTTTTTTTCTGACTCAGGGTAGTTGGGGTCTCATTCTGTCACCCAGGCTGAAGGACAGTGGCATGATCACAGCTCACTGCCTCAAACTCCTGGGCTCAGGCGATCCTTCCACTTCAGCCTCCTGAGCAGATGGGGTAACAGGTGCATGCCACCATGCCTGGCTAACTTTTGTATTTTTTGTAGAAACAAGGTCTCGCTATGTTGCCCAGGCTGGTCTCAAATGCCTGGGCTCAAACAGTCCTCTTGCCTCAGCCTCCCAAAGTGCTGGGACTACAGGCATGAGCTACCACCCGTGGCCCTTTACTGATTTTTACCTATTTGTTTAATCAGTTACTGAAAAATATGTTACAATATATAGTAAGTCCCCTGTATGCAAACGAGTTCCGTTCTGAGATGGCATCGAGTGAACAGGCAAGCAGAGTTCCTGAAGAGGGAGAGGAGCTGGGAGATGGTGGAGCTGGAGGACCGTCAGCACTGGGAGATGGAGCGCAGATTCTGGTTCCTTGCTGGATTCAGTTCTATCCCTCATTGAAAAAACCATTCGGGGTGTCCGGGTAGCAGCTCTTTGTCTCTCGTCATAGATGACACGGCAGCACTGGGTTGCATTCTGAATGACTGCTGCAGCCTTCACGTATCATTCTACGTTCGGATCCCATGCCTCAAAAGCTAACAGTGCCTCATCCTCAAATAATGTCAATGCATGCACCCATCTTTGAAAGTTTGCAACTTGAAGGTTGTGCATACCATAATTATGGACTTGCCATTTCACTCTGTAGCTCTATCAGTTTGTTTGCTGTATTTTTGAGGCTAAGTTATTAGATATAGATCATTTTCGACTTGTTATCTATTCCTTGTGAGTTGAACTTAACATAATGAAATGTCTCCCTTTGTGTCTAGTGATGATTTTGTCACAATACCTACGGTGTTAGCGTGTAAGACCACCACTTGCTAGGTCATTGTTCACCCTGCCATTTTACATACTTTTCATATCTTCCCCGAATTAATTTTGTTGATGAGTTTCTTTGTGAACAGCAGCTATCTGTGAGTTCTTGAAAATCTTTGCTTTTCAGCAGGATCATTGAGTTTGTTTACATTCAATGTGAGTATTGATACATTCCCTAGTTTATACCAGTTGTCAATCCGTGGCCTTGGTCTTGCTATGAAGGAATAGCTGAGGCTAGGGAGGCTTTTAAGAAAAGAGGTTTTGGCCGGGCTCAGTGGCTCAGCCTGTAATCCCAGCACTTTGGGAGGCCGAGGCGAGTGGATTGCCTGAGCCCGCGGGTATGAGACCTGCCTGGGCAACTTGGCGAGACCTCATCTCTACAATAAATCAAAAACTAGCCAGGAGTGGTAGCGCATGCCTGTAGTTCCAGCTACTTGGAAGGCTAAGGCGGAAGGATTGCCGGAGCCCAGCAGGTCGAGGCTGCAGTGGCCGGAAGAGGCTACTGCACTCCAGTCTGAGTGACAGAGTGAGACTCCAGCTCAACAAAAAGAAAAAAAAAGAAAAGAGGTTTGTTTGGCTCATGATTCTGCTGACTGGAAGGTTCAAGACTGGGCATCTCGTGAGGGCCTCAAGCTGCCTCCCCTCAGGGTGGAAGGCAAAGGGGAGCTGGTGTGCAGAGATCACATGGCCAGAGAGGAAGCAAGGGGGTGGGGGATGTACCAGGCTCCTTTTTCAACCAGTTCTTGCAGGAATGAATAGAGTGAGCACACAGCCCCAAGGGAGGGCATTGATCTATTCATGAAGACTCCTCCCCCCGGACTCAAACTCCCCCCATCAGGCCCAACCTCCCAACGCTACTGCAGGGGAAATCAAATTTCAATGTTAGACCCACATCCTAGCTCCCTCTCTGCCCCAAGTCCCCCCTTCACTGCCACACTGTGATATTGGAACATTTATCCTCTGACAGCTGGCATAGGGTTAAGCTTCAACAGCAGAGGCCACTGGAGAGACCAGGAGGACACAGAGGGCAGAAGCATGTAACATCTCCCGGTGACAGCTTCCCCTAGAGGCTTCCCCATGAGTTCCCCCACTGGGGTCCCTCAGCAGACTTCTTGCAGTCCTTGCGCCATGGCCACAGGACCTGGGGTCTGTATTTTGGCCCTGGGGAAAAGGTGGAGCTTCCAGATTTGTTCCACTTTAGGTGATGAGCCAGGTCCTGAGGTGGAGGACATTCCCTTCCTCCAAGCTTCCTGCATTCCTTAGAGGTCTTGCTCCCCTCTGGTGGTTTCTCTCCTACTGCAAAGTTAAATGTTCTTTATGTCAACCCTTCCCTCTTCAAAATACTGTGTGGTTTCTTTCTCCTGGTTGGATACAGGATTTCACCTTCTAATTCACTATTTGTTTTCTATTTGCCCATCTTGTTACAACCACCTTATCTGTTTGGTAATTATCGCACATACTTTTGCTACTCTTCATGGTGACCCAAATCGTTACAACAGGCTTTCTTGACTCATAAAACTTGATGCTTCTGCCCTTTTCCTGGAAAATACAAAGACTTTAGAACACTCTTGTTCCCTCCAAATGTTCATGTCATTATGCATTTTAATTCTAGCTCATTTTAAGTATTATAAGATTTCACTGTTGCTATTTTATACAGGCCACATTCATTTACATGCACCTGGAGGTGCTCCCTGACACTGTTCTTATTTCTCCCCACACTTCTGAGCTTTGGGGCTATTCTGCTCTGGCCAGCCAGCACCTTTTGTATTGCTATTAGTGTGGTTCTGCTGGGGAAAGACCACTCAGCTTCCATGTGGCTTAGGATCGTTGATGTTGACCCACATTGTTGAATGGGACTTTCTTCTGGTGGAGGCCTCGAGATCGTTAGTTCTTCTCTTTTATCCCTTTGGTGATATTGCTCCATAATCTTCTGATGCTGTCTGGTTAAGAAACCAGCTGCTAGTGCCGTTGGAGGTCTTTTGAAGGTAACTATCTTTTTCTCCCTATAGCTGCTTTTAAGACGTTTCTCTGTCTTTGGTTCTGTGTCAAGGTGCGAGCTTATTTTTATTCATTTGACTTTGGATTTACTGAGCTTTGGAAATACTTGACTTGATATCTTTTGTTACGTCTGGGGAAATCCTCACTTAATTTCTTTCCAGATATTTCTCTTGTTCCATTTTCTGTCTTTGTTTCTTTTAGGACTCCAACTACACGTGTGTTAGACATCCTCACTGTGTTCCCTGTTTTTCTTATCTTCTCTTTTGTGTTTTCCACCCATGCATTTCTTTATGCTTCATTCTAAATATTTTCTTTTCACCAGTCATCCCATGCACTACTTCTCACTTCAGAGTCATCTTTTCTGCAATGAATCCATCCAACAAGTCCTTAATTTTCATTTTTTTCTTACTTCCTGTTAAAATTTTTCAGTTCTCTGACATAATTCTCAGCTTGTCTTTTATCACCTCAAACACATTAGGGAGAGATTTTGAGTCCTTCATTGGATAATGGCCATTCACTTCTTCCCCTGTGGATATGTTTCTATTGCCTATTGTTTATCTTGTTCTTATTTCTGTGGTCTTGTTTCCTTGTGTGTTTGGTTATTTTGGTTGCAAAGCATTATATATGAACTATTGTTTTAAAATATGAGATCTAGAAAAATATGATCTTCCTCCAGAATTGAGATAAATTTGCTTCTGTAGACAGCTAAAGACACTAGCAACATGAGATCACCTTAGTCCAGTTTCAAAAATTTGGGTAATTTTCAATGAGCCTTGGTCATTGAGAAGATGAGTCTACTTCCAGCTTATCCTGACTCCTAGAGAGTAGGCCTGTGAGGTTGAACCTGAAGTTTAGGCCTTGGGTTGAGCTCTTTGTTCTCCTAACCCCATTATAATGGCACTTAATGTCTTAGCACATCTTCCAGAATTGGCAGAAACTCTTAGAGGGTAAGCAGCACCTGATGTCAGGTGTGTCCCACTGGGTTTCTGTCTTTTGAATATCAGCCCTGTGATTCTTGACTCTTTGTCATCTCTCTGACACAGCAAAGGAGACAACTTGCCCAGATCTTCTCTGAAGATTAGGCCGAACTACACTGTTGAAACCATCCTTGTTCTGCAGTCCTTTCTACATTCTAGGCTTCCATCTAAGATTCATTTTCCTTCTTGTCACTTGTTTCTGTTTGCAGGATATGAGGAGGTGGTCACTCAAGGCCAGGCCCTCGCAGGGTTGGCTTCTGAGAGGCAGTTCCTTCTTAAATGCTACACCCTTGGTGTCCTGCTGGCCTCACCCAAGGTCAGGCCCCATGCTTTACTTTTATGCTTGAAGGTTATTTTCACTGGGTATAGAATTCTAGTTTAGAAGTTTTGTTCTTTCAGTTCATTGAAGGGATATTACTTTATTGTCTTCTGCCTTTTCTTCTTGCTATGGAAAGAATAAGAAACAAGCTGTATAATTGTGTTCATTGCAAGGCAATCTTCCTTTTCTAGCTTCTGTAAGATTCTTCTCTTTGTCTTTGCCACTCTAAGCAGCTTCAAGATGACATGGATAGGTGTGAGATTTTTTCAAAAAGCTTATGTTACTTGTGACCAGTTGGACTGTTTTTCACCAATTTTGAAAATTATTTGCCACTGTCTCTTCAGAAGTTGCTTACACCCAGTTATCTTTCTCCTTTTCTTCTGGGAATGTAATTCAGTACCGTCACGCATTGCTTTACAGGAACATGTTCTGAGAAAAGTGTCATTGGGTGATTTCATCATTGGTGGACATCTTAGGGGGTACTTCCACATGCCTTGATGGGATAGCCTATTGACCACCTGGGCTGTATGGTCTAGCCCATTGCTCTTGGGCTGCAAACTTGTGCAGTGCACGACGGAACTGAATACTGCAGGCAGTTGTCACACAATGGAGTAAGGTTTTGTGTATCTGAACCCATCTCAGCCTAGAAAAGGTACAGTAAAAATACGGAATTATAATCTTATGGGACCAATGTGAAACCTTTTTATGCAGTGTGCGACAAGGTAGTAGACATTGTCTGTCCTTCATGGGTCCCATTACTGTCTCCTCTATTTTTCATGATTTCGTTTCCATATGCTTAATTTTTGGTATTTTTCTGTTCTGTTTTCCGGTTCTCTAATTTTACTTTTTGTTGTATTTAATTTGCTAATTCTTTCATTTTTTTAAACTTTTTATTGGGTGTTTAAATTCTATAATTTTTATTTAATTCTTTCCTAAATCTTCAATATAACTTCTTACAGTTTCCAGTTTTTGGCTGAAATTTTCCAACATGGTTTTCGTGTCCTCAAGTGTGGTAGACATCGCTACTGATAATTCTAATGCTGTAGACCTATTGGCTTGTTTCTGCAGTCTGTCTCCCTCACGTCAACTTGTCTCCTAGTGTGGCTTGTCATCTTTAATTGCGTACTAGTCATTCTACTTGAAAATGGGTTTCTAGTAAGACTCTGGAGTCATTCCATCTCCCTTCAGAGACTGTTTTGCTTTCTCCCAGGTATCTGAGGTCTCTCCCTGCCAATCATACCCTACACACGTTTTCAAGCCTCAAGAGCTGGGGGACAAATTAATGACCTAAAGTCAGGCTCTATTTCATGTGAGGGCTAGCTTAATTTTAGTTTATTTTTACACAAAGGAGAAGCCCAGAATAAGGAGGGGGTGGTGACAGTCTGCACCCCTGCCGGGCCCTGGACTCTGATTTTTGTTCCCATAGGCTCACGAGGCTGTCAAAAGCCCCGCCCAGCATCTCAGCCACCTTTTCCCCATTGGCAATGCTCCCAGGGCAAAATCTGCATCAAATCCCAAGCCCACGGGTCTGAATGTCCTCCACTGCCCAGATATTGGCCCAGTTGTTCACCACTGTGTGATTAAATCTTCAGCATTTCTAAGAAACAATTTTCAAAAATGTCTTCCGGCTTATTTTAGTGTGTTCAGTAATAAATTAGCCTGACATTATCAGAAGTGGGATTACACCAGTTGGTTGGTTGGTTTACTTATTTTTACTCTATTTATTTATTTATTCATTTACTTATTTTGAGACAGGGTCTCATTCTGTTGCCCAGGCTGGAGTGCAGTGGTGCAATCTTGGCTCCCTGCAGCCTCATAGTTCTGGCATCAAGTGATCCTCCCATCTTAGCCTCCTGAGGAGCTGGAACTACAGGTGCACACCACCACACCTGGCTAATTTTTTAAACTTTTTTTTTTGGAGAGACGAGGTTTCGCTATGTTGCCAAGGCTGATCTCAAGCTCCTGGGCTCAAGCAATCTTCCTGCCTCGGCCTCCCAAAGTGCTGGGATTACAGGCACCATGCCCAGCCACTTATTTGTTTTTCTTTTTTTCTTTTTTGAGTTGGAGTCTCACTCTGTCACCCAGACTGGAGTGCAGTGGCCGCTCCCGGCCACCGTAGCCTCGACCTGCTGGGCTCCGGCAATCCTTCTGCCTCAGCCTTCCAAGTAGCTGGAACTACAGGTGCACGCTACTATGCCTGGCTAGTTTTTGATTTATTGTAGAGATGAGGGCTCGCCAAGTTGCCCAGGCGGGTCTCGAACCCGCAGGCTCAGACAATCCACTCACCTCAGCCTCCCAAAGCGCAGGATTACAGGCTGAGCCACCGAGCCCGGCTATTTGTTTTTCAATGATCTATAGAACGCTTACTTTGTTTCAGGCACTATTGTAAGTGCTTTGCAAATACTAACTCACTGAATTCTGACAATAACCCTAAAAGACAAGTATCATTATCCTTCAAGTCTACAAATGAAGAAAGGAGGCGCAGAAAGCGTAAATAATTTTCCCAAAGTCCCATGGCAAACATGTTGCAGCAGCAGGACCCTACCGGAGGCAGTCCGGCTCGAGGACCCCACTCCTCATTGCTGTGTTTGGCTTCCTCTCCAGAAAGTCATCATCCGTGAAAGTCTTACTCCGAGAGCTCCTTGAGTCTAGGTCAGCTTTCCAAAGGATGTGGATGCCAAATGTCTGTGAATGCAGACCTCTGCTGCTCCTTCGAGACACAGCCTCAGTCATGAGGGCCCGTCCCAGCCCCCACGCTGCTCTGTTCACTGGTGCAGCAGGTAGACTTTTCAGCAGAGGAGACGGCGGTTACTAGCGAGGGGAGCTGGGAAGGCACCCTTCACCTGAGTTGTGCTTGTGCTCGGCTGCACCCATTTCAGGCTTAGAAGGAGATCTCGCAAAGACCATGGCTGATGAGCTCTTGGCTGATGAGCTCAGGGAGGTTCAGTGCCTTTCCTGTCTGCCGACGCTGCAACTTGGTTTTCTGTAGATTAAATGTGTATCAGTAGGGACTTTTCGTTTCAATAAAAGGTCATTTGAGCCCAGCGGCATTTTTAGAAGTCAGGACACTTTGAAATGTGTATTTTTAGAGAATTATGTGTCTGAAGCATCGAGGAACTAAAAACAGTGGAAACATCATTCCTTGGTTCATAAGGAGAAGCTAAATATGACCACACAGTGGCAGGACATGCCCTTTGTACCCTAGGACTAATTTCCATTGATGACACTCCAGAGTCTATGTGCACATTTGGTACTGGAACTTACCTTCTGCCTTTTAAATGTTGAAAAATGAATATTAAACCCTCCTTATGACAGCTTGTAGTAATTAATATTCTTTCTGATTAAAAACTCATCCTTAAACACTTCAGGACCCCACATTGCAATGACTGTCCACAGACCCCCGGACAGAGGGCAGGGGCAGCCAGGATCCATGGTGTGCTGTGGTGTGCAACAAGGCAGGAGTTGCACGAGTGACCTGGAGTCGGCCGCAGTGTGAACCCCCTTCTCTGGGCTGCTTCAAGGATGGAGTTTTTTGCGTCACATCACAGTGGACACTATGTCCCACCGTTTCCGCCTCCAAGCTGCACAGCCTTGGGATCCACATTTACGTTGCCCCCGTTTCATGGCGCCAAGTCCTAGTGAGTGGTGGGACCAAACCCTAAACACAGATGTGTCTCCCTCCTCTATTCTGTGCTCATTCAGGGAAGACAATGGGCCCCACCGAGAGGGGCTGTCATCATCTTGTGCCCCAGAGTGGACTCCTAGGTGAAACTTGAGTTCAACGGTATGGAATCAGGAAGCGTCTTCCATGGTATGACCGTGTGACGGCCTCTGTACAGTATCCACTCGGCTCATCTTCGTGGGATGGGCATTATTAGCATCACATTAAAGAGAAACACACTGAAGCTCAGGGACGTTAAATACAATTTCTCAGGTCACACAGCTTCTAAGTGGCAGAGACAGAATTCAAACTCAATTGCTCAGGCTCTCAAGCCTGCACTCTTGACCCCTAATATACTGACCGCGTAGAACCTTTAGAAAGGTAAGGAGAACACTGCAGCAAATGCCTAACCTGCCACTCAAAATAAGAAACAGTGTTGCCATGTACAGATCATAGGCTCCTCCCTCCCTCCCTCTCCCCAGAGGCGACCGTGCTCCCACCTTTGGTGACCGTCATGCCTGCGCACGTCTTTATGTATCTGTATCCCTAAATCTCCCCAAAATGCATTCCTCAACATATGCGTGCTTCCATATTTATGTGTGTCCCCAAACAAGACCGGATTGTTTTCCATGCAGTTCTACTTACACAAATGACCTTCCTCAGCAAATATTTGAGTATCTAATGTGTGCCAAACCCCCTTAAGTGCAGACAAGACAGCAGGGACAAAACAAAATTCCCGCTGTCAGGAAATTCGATTCTTGAGTGGAGATGGACGACCAAATGCAAGCCAAGCGACACCGCAGTGCCAGGAAGGAGAGGGGCAGGAGCCAGCAGGAGGTGAAGGCTGCGGGCACCTAGGGGTATTGGGCAGGTACCTGAGAGCATGAGAGAATGCTGCCTTGCTTTTTAATAGAAACAACTGCTGTTGAAAAGAACAGCTGGGCCAGGCGTGGAAGCAGGAGGAGCCACCGCCGAGGGCTTAGACGAAAGGCAAGGCGGTGTGGGAGCATGGGAGCGGCGGCTGAGGGCTGGGAGGAGGCCAGGCCCCGCCTGTGCGTTGACGGCAGCGTTGGTGTGAGTGAGAGGAACGGTCGCGTTTCCTTGTGCCATCCTTGCTTTGGGAGTGACATTTCATCGGCCTTATGAAATGACCCAGGGGACTTTGGTTCCGCCTTTGGGACACCGTGTGGCACACGGGAGCCCACCCTCTCCGGGGCTGGCAGAGTTGCCCATGCCCAGGGCATCAACGGGATGAGGGCAGCGAGCAGAGGACTCAGTCTGCCATTTCTGTTTCTTCGGTTCTCCTGTCTCCTTCCAATTCTCCACTTTTGATTTTAGCGTCTTATTTCTCTTTGAATTCTCTCACTTCCTCTGAACTTGCCAGCCATACTTGTTTATGATGTTGTGCCTGCGTTCTCGTTCCTTTTCTTCCTTATTTTACCTACTTTCATATTCTTGTTCTTTTTTATTGACTAGTCTCACATGCACATCTCATTCAGCTTTTTGCAGAACAGTCTGGGTTTTTAGAAAAACCTTCACCAACTTTTGTTATTGGTGCCATTTTTGTCTGGCTCATGGCTTTCTGCACATGGGGAGAGGAGACGTGCTTCCTTATGTTGTGTTTTCCTGGGTGCTCTCTAACGCTTCCTGGCTCCCCCATCTTTCCGTACTGAATGCTTAGCTGATAGTCACACAGCTCGAAGGCCCAAGGTGGGCAGCGTCTCACAGTGGAACCCCAGCCCACCATATTGCCCCCAAGGGCTCAATCCCTGCCCAGAGGTGAGAACTGGTCAGAACACTACTGGCTCTGCTCCAGAATCTCTTAATGCATATGCGATTGGATATAAATATAGTTTAACTTCCCATGGTTTTGGGAAAGGTTGCATATCATAAATTCTCATCTGTACCATTCGTTTTCACTTAATAATACATTTTATGGATTTTCCATGACAGAACCTAAAATATGTTGCAATCTTTTTACAGTTGCATATAGCTATGTATATTTTATTCTTTTTTTGATAACTCTGTGGGCTTCTCTTGTTGAAATAAACAATGTGTTTTTGTTTTGTTTTGTTCTGTACTAGAGTGCAATGGCGTGATCACAGCTCACTGCAGCCTTGACCTCCTGGGCTCAGGCGATCCTCCTGCCTCAGCCTCCCGAGTAGCTAGGACTACAAGCGAGCGCCTCCATGCCCGGCTAATTTTTGCATTTTTCGTACAGATGAGGTCTCACTATGTTACTCAGGCTGATCTCAAACTCCTGGGCTCAAGCAATTCTCCTGCAGCGGCCTTCCCAGATGTTGGGACTACAGGCGTGAGCCACTGTGTCCGGTCATAGATGATGTTTGTCACAGACCCCACTTGGATCTTTGCCACCCACTGGGGCCCCTTTCACTCTCCCCACCCCCAGCTGGTGACCAGCTCAGCACAGGCCAGGGCTCAGTTCAAACAGATGGCGCCTTGCCCTTGCCCAAGCCATGTGGCATTCGCTTCCCAATGAGGGAGCCTCTGTCGCTGAGGCTCGGCATGCTCGAGGCATTCAAACCAGAATCGCAGGAAAGTGCATCCAAGAGAAACTCGGAGAGTGACCCTTAGAGCGGAGGGAGGCAGGAGACGCAGAAAGATCCTCTATCCTCATGCTCACCACCCCACGGACCGGCCTGCAGCGCAGTGTGTCAGAGGCTCCCGGGGCCTGCAAGATCCAGCCTCAATCTGGGCTTGGTGGCAGTGGTGGCCTGCCACGTAACAGACTCTGTGGATTGTCCCCAGCCCGTGGCCCCACCCCCTTCCCCTTCCCTTCACTCCCACTTGCTGGAGGATCTGCATTCTGGGAAACTCAAGCCAAGACAGCTGACATCAGGGAGAGCCCTAGAGAGCAGATACCACGGGACTAGATTTTGGAATTGTGTTTCTTTCCCATGGGGACCCGCTGTCGGTGGGGAGTGGGGGTGGCGATAACTCCTGCTTGCTGGAGCATCCAAACCGCTAAGGCTTTCAGCTGGGGTTAACTGGGATGAGGCGCGAGGGGAAACTGAGGCACGCCTCAGAGGACCTGGGGAGAATCATGAGCCCTAAGGATTCTGGAGGAGACCAGCTCCGTCCATGATGGACTGGGGCTCGTACTGGCTACCCAGCTGCTGTTTCCTGCCCACCCCACTTTTCTATGCCCTCCTTTGGGGTGCTCTCCAAGCCACATTTCCGGTTTTTTTGGCAACTGGCTCCCTGCTGGGTTCTCCCCAAAGGAAACACTAGAGGGAGACTGTAGGCCTGGAGGAGGAGGGACAACCGGCTCCTTCCTGCTTTGTGTTGTGTGATGGCCGACCTCACCCCTGGGGCCCCGGCTTCCAGTGCTCCTGGGGGCCTGGGCTCCTGCGGCATCGAGGCTCTCCAAGCTCCTGGGTTTTTGTAAATCTGGCCCTTCCCTCTGTTCCCCAGTCCTGGGAACGGCAGCTTCGTCCTAGGCTGTTACTCTGTTTATCTCGATGCATCCCTTTGCCTTTTTAGACTTTCACATCTGTTTAACCAACTCCTCACAATACGTTGTTTTGGTCAAGTGACCGGATTGAGTTTAGTATATTGAAACGAGCATCCTTTCCAGAGTCTGCAGGTGTAAGGTGTCGTCTTGCACATCTAGATGTGGTTCTAGAAGTTTGCTTCCTTGGTTGACGGAACGTGGGTCCAGTGGCGGCTGCCTGCGTCCGTTGAGATGGACACGCAGAACTTTCCCCACGTGAGGCCGAGGGAGGAACTAAGCGGAATGCGGAGGGTGGAGTGGGCTCATCGTTGGTGACCTAGACACCAACCCCGGCCTCCCCCATTGCATCATCCCAGGTACCTTGGAAGATACGTCCTTCACTGGGGCATTGAGCCACACATGGTGAGGGGCACCAATGCCCTAGAAGAGCTCTGTGGCCGCGGTCCCCTTCAGCCAAGCAGGACGGTATGAGCCTCTGCCACTGCAGTGGGGACCCTGACTTCGCTGGGGAAGCTGGGATCCTGGCACATCAGAGCCGAGTGGCAGCACTTCGCACTGAGGACAATGAGGACATATCTCCAGTAATGAGTATCAGGGTGAAGGGATTATCAGAATGCTTGGCCGGCTACAGAAATGAAATAGACATTATACTAAAATGCGACTTGATCCTTATAACAGTATAAAAAACAATTTCAATCCCATGACCAGAAAGCTGACTTGAGTCACCAGAATGGAGAGTCAAAGCTTCTTATCTAGCTTGAAGGCCTAAGCCAGTTCACAAACTCAAATCCCTTTGGTTGAAGAGGACAGTTGGGTCCCTTGAGAAAGTTCATGGCAACTTGGCCATGAGAAGATACTGTAAATTCTCTCCCAAGTTTTCCCCAAAGAGACTTTGCTCTCATTTGCTATCATGAAATGGAAAGGAAACACTCAGATCCTGGCCAATGCAGCTTATACAAAAATGCTCTGTTCCCACAGCCACATGACAGACTGTCTGAAAACCAGACCCTGGATCTGATTTTAAGGGTGGCAGTGCTGCAAAGGAGAGTGGCTGTGCAAACGTGGCAGACTTCCTGTGTAAAAGATAAGGACTTGATAGAACAAACGGGACCCCGAGATCTGGACCTGGGGCATTGAGATAGGTAAGCCCGAGAGCCTATAATGCCTGAACTCTTCTAAACCCCTTGGCCAGCAAAAGCAGACTTCCCAAGGAGAGAGGCCTTTATCTTGCTGTGGTCTCAGCTGTAGCAAATGACTCATAAAAAGGCTGCCTGTGATAGCACTCCCATCCCACTCTCTATTACCCAGGTTGAAAACTAGGGTCAAGTTGAATTGAGGATGCTCCTTCCTCCAGGAAGAAAACACGTTAAGGGAATTTAATTATGTGGATCGAACACACAGGCAAGAACCAGGGGAGTATGCCCGGGCCAGATCTGGAGAGCAGCGGACGGGAGGAGTTGCAATGTAAGGGCTCTACAGGGGAGAATCTGCTGATATGGGGACCCTCGTCTCTGGCTTGGGATTTGATGTTCTGGCAGAGACCCCTGGACCCAGTCTTCGCAGTCTGCTGGGATGCGTCGTTGAAATGTTGATACGGCAGTAGCTTACAGTAAATGATGTGAGGATGCCAGAATTCTTTTGGCATTCGATTGAAGAGTTCAGAAGGTAGGAGGACATAGAATGATGAAAACGGATGGCCTGTGTGATACCTGAAGACCCCCCACCCAGCTGGTCCCAAAGGGTACGCCCTTTCTAAAGGCAGCAGAGGACATGCCTGTGAAGTTATCATCAGTGTCTTTGAGAAGTTTTGCGCTGGCTGTCTTGCACAGGCTGGGGTTGTGGTGAAATGCCGCCATGGAGTTGTCATCCTTGGAGTTGATGAGGATGATGGAATTCAGATGTGGCAGAAGCCAGGTGGCAGCACTGAGTCATCGGAGGCAAGCTGGAGCTAATGACCACGACACGTAAGGTCAACACATGTCACAGTCAGTTTTTGCCTGTTGTCTCAGCACGTCATTACTCGTAATGGCTTTCACTCTCAAGCACGCCCTGCTTTTGACCACACATCTTTGGTCAGCGTAGTCATGGACAGAAAGTTAAGTGGCAATCGAGATGCCTTGAACCATAGTGCCTTGGGGTGATGGCTGTTAGATCATGGTGTTTCCAGGGTCAACATAGAAGGACGATGGGCTAAGGTGTTGCCTGACTTATATAACAACAACAATGGGGTGAGCTGGTGAGTCATGGGCTGATGCCAGCTATTAGAGTAGGAACTTGCAATTTCTTATCCGCTTTTCGGACCTAAGCCAGTTCACAGACCCACAGCCAGCTGACCGGAGCAGCGTGGGAGGTGGGGATGGCAATAACTCCCGCTTGCAGTAGCATCCAAATCACTAAGGCTTTCAACTGGCGTGAATTGGGATGAGGTGTGAGGGGAAACTGAGGCACTGGCATGTACTGTGGCTATATCGCATCTCATGCCTCATACCCTTGAAACACCCTGCAATGCCATCACAAGTATACGTTTCTCCAATTCTTTCTCAAAGGGACCTGTGATTTTTTTTTTTTTTTTGAGTCAGAGTCTCACTCTGTCACCCAGGTTGGAGCGCAGAGGCACACTCATGGCCCAGTACTGCAGCCTCAACCTGCTGTACTCAGGCGATCCTTCTGCCTTCCCCTTCCAAGTAGCTGGAACCACAGGCGTGAGCCACCACACCTGGCTAATTTTTTGATTTATTGTAGAGATGAGGTCTCGCCAAGTTGTCCAAGCTGGTCTTGAACCCTGGGCTCAGGTAATTCTCTTGCCTCTGCCTCTCAAAGTGCTGGGATGACAGACGTGAGCCACTGTGCCCGGTGACCCATGATTGCTTCCAGGATAACTGTTACTGGAGAAAGGAGAACACCCGGACTTGTTGAGGGCTAGTGATGAGGCAGAGCATGGGCACACTGGCTGGTGAGTGGAGTCCAGACCCATGCCCACCGTGCAGGAGACCGGGAGTCCACAGGCACATTGCGTGGCTGTTTTCCTGGTTCTGAATATGAAACTAGAAAAAAATTCTTGGCACAAGCAGAGCTTTGACACTTGTCCGTAGATTTATGAAGTAAGGACCCACACATGCGGAAGTGCCAAGTGAAAGTCCCTGAAACTCCCAGCCGCCTTTGGCCAAGACAGTAAATCAGAAGCAATACCGGTGGAGAGGAATTATAGCGGGAAGTGCCACTACAAAGACCTAAAGTCTGCAGGGAAGGCGGCCCCACCCTACTGACGCTTAATTATCGCTCCTGCAGAAAGCATCTAGATAACGAGGGACAGTATTGTAAGCAGGTGGCAGCCCCAGACGCAGTGGCCGTACTAAGTAAGGCAGATCCACTGGAGCAGATGGACATGACCACTAGCGTTCAAGAGCCAACGTTGATGGGCCAGTGTGTTTTGCTCAGTCCCAGTCAGCAGAAGGGATCAAAAGCAGTTTGCTATCTTGGAGTGAGAACCGGCTGATTGTCTCGACCCTATGTTAGCTTTCCTGCCCTCTGTCATAGTGTGTCTATGTACTACCGGTCATCTTGATAGTTCATGGACATCACCGGCCCACCCTGTTGATGACATCACGCTAACTGGATCTTGAGCAGGAAGGGGCAAGTACCCTAGACGATGCTCTAGTCCCAAAAGGCGAGAACTCAGCCCCATGGAGGTGCAGGGCCTGCCACTTGTTTTCTGAGATCAATGGGCTGGGTGATCCTGGGACAACCCTCTAAGATGAGGAGCCCATTGCTGCACC
Organism: Tarsius wallacei; assembly: GCA_963574415.1. NCBI lineage: Eukaryota > Metazoa > Chordata > Mammalia > Primates > Tarsiidae > Tarsius > Tarsius wallacei. The sequence goes on from CAUYQG010063363.1 coordinate 23,969, forward strand.
TGACACCTCCCACCACAAGAAAGGAGGCACCATGTGTGGTGGACCTCGTTGGAGTTCAGAAGCTCGAACTGCATGCAGAAGACAGCCTTTGTTATCAACACAGTTGGCTCTGCCCCCAATATGGGCTTCTCCCCTGTGTAGGGTTGCAAAGCCAATACACCAAAAGTGCAGTCAGCAGGACAGTTCTTATCCTAGGGCTTGAATGGAGAAGCCGAACTTGGTCCACAAATCACCTTCTCACCAGATGGGAGGTGAGGGGGTCAAAAGATGGGGTTTCTTTAATGGAGGAGTTGGGCACTGACAGCGAGGGGAGGGAGGAACATTCATGTCTTTTCTGGGGGTGGGAACCAGAGTTCTGAGCAGAACCAGAGTACCACCTTCCTCTTGTCCTTTTATGGTTTCTTCTGGTGGTTGTCATGGTGATTATCAATGGTCATGGTGCAGGTGGGAATGCCACTCGGCATGGAAATTGGATTTAAATAAGGTTAGAGGATCTTCAGGTCTCCGATCCCACTGGTTTAGCAGGTCTGGCCAAGAGGGGAGCTTCTGCCTGCAGGCATCTTGTAGTTGGAGATAAGTAGGATGAGGTCAGGATGAAAATCCTGCTATGTCACGTAGACATAGCCCTGTGACTCACCTATCGGGTGACCTGCAGGTGTCCACTTTCTGAGAGACGCAGGGCAACAGCCCCAGGCGAGGACTCAAGCTCCTTGTCCACTCAGCCCATGTGATCTGTCACTTACAGTTTTTGCTACACGTCTTCACATCATTTGACAGATTTGTCCTAAGAAGTTCACATTTCCTGTCTTATTTTACATGGTGTTTTTATTTCAATTTCTGGTTGTATGCTACAGGTAGATAGAAATACAGTTTATTTTTGCACACTACACCTTGCAACCTCAACTTGTTAGTTGACTGCATGCCAGCTATTGAAATTTTACCTCGTCAGGTGGATATTTTTGTGTTGCTATGAATACTCCTGAGATTGTTCTGAGATCCAATTAACTTACGAGGAATGACTTGACCCTTTCACGATGTTTCACAGAGTAGTGCGGAATTGTATTATTCCTGACTACCAAGGCACGGGCTCCCTGGGGTTCTCGCCCTCTGCCCTGTGAATGGTGGTCTTTCCCAATCGGCCTGGTTTGAGTGGCCACTCCTGCCAGCCCTGTGTGACTGCCGGGCCCTGCTCTCCTGGGCTTCTGTCTGGTTTGCTCCCTAACCCCGGAGAATGTCTTCACAGCGATGCCCTCATGAGTACTCTGCTGAATACTTGCGGGGGTTCCTGCCGGTGTCCCGAGTTCTCTCTGTGCAACCCTCCATTTCTGGCTTTCTAGGTCTGCAAATTCTAGTGGTCCTGGTCCCCTTTAACTCTTGGCTTTAGCTTTTCCACTTGGGGTGCCCACCAGGGTTTGCTTGGTTCATCCTCAGCCCAATGCCATGACCAACCAACTATCTCAGGGCTGGAAGTTGGTACGGTCCTGGGGCCACCCCATTGGTGTCCTCTCATGGGTTGCTGTCTTTCATTGCTTCATGTCTTTGAAAATCACTGTTTTATATATTTTATTTGTTATTTTTTGGTTGTTTTGAGTGGGAGAGTAAATCTGGCTCTTGTCACTCCATCTGGATGGAAATGGAAGTCTCAGAAATGAATTTTAAGAACACGTTTATTGTACTTTATCTGAAATGTCCAGGTCATCTTGTAGCTTAAGCATTCGTGTGCTCTCTGAGGTGATGGCATCTGCTATGGCCTTTCCCAACATCCAAACTCCCCTCCTTCTCAGCAACAGAGCACTGACTAAAGATACCCGGCTGAAAGCCAGTCATTTTCCCTTGTGTCTCAGTGGGCACCCGTGGTGAAATGTTGCCCAGAAACTTGTAGACAGTGTTGGGCTTCTGAGTTCTCCTTAGTTTCTTCCTTTCCCTCACTCTGCTGCCCAGGTTGCAAACTGAATGACTATCTTACCTTATAGCCATCTCAGTCCTTAAAGACAACACATCTGTCTTTGAACGTCTGGTTAGACAACTGTGAATGGCCTGGCTTCAGCTGGAGTCTGAAATTCTTTTGTATAAAAGAGGATTTTCTTTCTTTTCGTTTCTTTCTTTCTTTCTTTTTTTTAATTGGAGTCTCACTCCATCCATCACCCAGGCTGGAGCACAGTGGCACGCTCATGGCCACCCCAGCATCGACCTGCTGGGCTCCAGTGATCCTTCCGCTTCAGCCTTCCAAGGAGCTGGAACTACAGACGTGCACTGCCACGCCTGGCTGATTTTTAAATTTTATTGTAGAGACGAGGTCTCACCGTGTTGCCCAGGCTGGTCTCGAACCCGCGGGCTCAGGCAATCCACTTGCCTTGGCTTCCCAAAGTGCTGGGATGACAGGCTGAGCCACCGAGTCTGACCGATTTTCTTTCTTTTTTAAAGCCACCATCACTTGGAAGTTTTCAGTATATTGATATATCTACCATATCTCGTTCGCCAAATTGTCTGAAACCTAAACCAAGAACCAGGGAAATGCACTGCAGAGAAAGTGTTAAGGTGGGAGAGAGCTGCTTCCAGTGGTTAGGGTCTTGGTACGTGGTGTCTTTTCCCTCCTGCGTCTCATTTGCTCCTTGCTGTCACACTTTCTATCGCCTTGTTATTAAAAATTGATGTCAAAAAAGGACCCAAAACTTAGGGTAATTTTCATGTGAACAAGGATGAGAGCTTTCATCTAAAGAAATAAAGTTCTAGAATTCAGTGGGAAAGCTGGCTGGTCCAGGCTTTTTTTGGTTTGTTTGTTTTTTTGCAGGTAGATTTCTTATGACAAAGTCGATTTCCTGGATTGTTGTTGGTGTTTAGGGTTTCAACTTTTTCCTGTTTCAGCCTGGAAGGTTGTGTGACGTCAGGAAGTCCTCCATTTCCTCTTGGTTTTCAAGCTGATTTTCATACAGGTGAGCACAGGCATCTCTGGAGGCCTTCTGGGTTTCTTCTGGGTCAGCTGTGACCTCATCTCTCTAGTTTCTGATCATATTTCTTTGGGTTTTCTCTCTCTTTTTCTTAGTCCATCAATTTGTTTATCCTCTCAAAGAATAAGCTTTTGAGAAATAAAGTTCTAATAGTGGTTTTAAGTAAATAGGGAGACTTCTCTTTTATTACCCAGGTTTTTTCAGGGCCGTCTTGAAAGTCTATCTATAGGAGCATGCACTCAAGCGAGAAAGGGTCGACTAATTGATTAGGGTCTAAACATGTTTTAGACAGGCAATATGCAAATACATGGCTCTTCAACTTGCCTCTTTTTTGTTTTTTGAGTCAGAGTCTCATGCTACCACCCAGGCTGGAGTGTAGTGGCATGATCATGACTCACCCCAGCCTTAGCCTCTTGGGCTCAAGCAATGCTCTCGCCTCAGCCTCCTGAGTAGCTGGGACTACACATGCACCACCATATCCGGCTCATGTTTCCATTTTCTGTAGCGACGAGGTCTTGTGATGTTGCCCAAGCTGGTCTCAAACTCCTGGGCTCAAGCAGTTCTCCTGCCTTGGCCTCCCCAAGTGCTGGGATTATAAGCGCGAGCCACTGCACCTGGCAGCCTTGTCTTGAATTGAGAGCCACAGAATAATATAACACATAGGCCAGGTGTGGTGGCTCAAGCCTGTAATCCCAGCACTTTGGGAGGCTGAGGCAAGAGGATTGCCTGAGCCTGCAGGTTTCAGACCAGCCCAGGCAACTTGGCGAGACTTCGTCTCTACAATAAATCAAAAAATTAACCGGGCATGGTAGCGCATGCCTGTAGTTCCAGCTCCTTGGAAGGCTGAGCGGAAGGATTGCCGGAGTGCAGCAGGTTGATGCTGGGGTGGCCATGAGTGTGCCCCTGCACTCCAGCCTGGGTGACGGAGTAAGACTCCAACTAAAAAAATATATATATATACACACACACACACACATAAATAAAATAATATAAATAATAATTAGAGGTGAACGTGGAGGAGAGACCCAAATTCACCTCTAATTTTCTTCAGGCTCTTCTCCAAAACTGTACTCACTATGTACGTGCATCATGGCCATCGAGTTTCCCATCTTTAACCCTCTCTAGTCTGTTCCGGGAAGCTGACCTGTTGCAGGGAGTAGCAGG
>CAUYQG010063365.1:0-12021 GCA_963574415.1 Tarsius wallacei
AAGAATGGAAGACAAAAACAGAACAAAGAACAAGAGTAACAAATAGAAAACAATAACAAATATGGTAAATATTAACCCAACTATATCAATAATCACTTTGAACATCAACAGCTAAATGCACCAATAACAAGACAGAGATCACCAAAAAGGACCAAAAAAAGACAAATATATATATATATATATTCTACAAGAAACCCACTTTAAAGATAAAGACACATATAAATTAAGTGGATAAAGAAAAATAAACTACACTAGCACTAATCAAAAGAAAGCAAAAGTAGTTATATTAATTTCAGATATAGCCAACTTCAAAGCAAGTAGAGTTGTCAGAAATAAAGAAGGGTATTACATAATAACAAAGAGGTGAATTTAATGTCTTTAAGAGAAGGCATAACAATACTCAACGTGTGTGTGTGTGTGTGTGTGTGTGCGCACGTGTGCGCCTAATAAGAGTATCAAACTATGTAAGGCAAAAACTAATAGAAATGTAAGGAGAAATAGATGAATCCAATATTATAGTGGAGACTGCAACACCCTCTAACAGAAATGGACAGATCTAGCAGGCAGATAATCAGGAAGGTCACTCAATCACACCATCAACCAACTGGATATAATGGACATCTATAGACTACTGTATCCAACAACAGGAGAATATGCGTTCTTATCAAGATTGCGTAAAATATTCATCAAGATAGACCACACTCTGGGCCATAAAGAATATCTTAACAAATTTAAAAGAATGGAGATTATACATCTGCTCTTAGATCACAATAGAATTAAACTACAAATCAGTAACAGAAAAATAATTTGAAAATCCTATAGGCTGGGCTTGGTGGCTCAGTCTGTTATCCCGCGCCTTCGGGAGGCTGAGGTGAATGGATTGCCTGAGCCCACGGGTTGGAGACCCGCCTGGGCAACTTGGCGAGACTTCATCTCTACAATAAATCAAAAATTAGCCGGGTGTGGTAGCGCGCGCCTGTAGTCCCAGCTACTTGGAAGGCTGAGGTGGAAGGATCGCCGGAGACCTGACAGGTCGAGGCTGCGGTGGCCGGGAGCGGCCACTGCACTCTAGTCTGGGCGACAGAGTGAGATGACAAATAAAAAAAAAAAAAAAAAAAAAAAAGAAAATCCTGTAATTCGTGGAGATTAAATAGACTTCCACATAACACTCAAGTCAAAGAACAAATTTCAAGGGAAATTTGAAAACATTTTGAACTAAACTGAAATAAAAACAAACTTATCAAAAATTTTGGAATGTGGCAAAAGTAGTGCTTTGAGGGAAATGTATAGCAACAAAGCATATATTAGAAAAGAAGAAAGGTCTAAAATTTATCATCTAAGTTTTCACCTTAGAAAACTAGAAAAGTAAGATCAAATTAAAAATAAAATAAGCAGAGGAAAATAAATAGAGTAGAAATCTATAAAATTGAAAACAGGAAATTAATACAGAAAATCAATGAAACCGAAAGCTGGGTTTTAAAATATATATCAATAAATCAATAAACCTCTGGTCAAGTGAACTAAGGAAAAACATAGAGTGAACTCAAATTACTAGTATCAGAAATGAAAAAGAGGGTATCACTACAGATCCCATCATCATTAAAAGGATAATCAAGGAATACTATGAACAATTATTTGCTCATATATTTGATAACCTAGACGAAATGTACCAATTGCCTGAAAGACACAGTTGGCAACACTCACACTAGAAGAAAAAGAAAATTTGAATAGGTCCATATCTATTTAAAGAAATTGAATACATACTTAATAATCTTCCAAAACAGAAAGAACTGGGCCAAGCTAGTGCTAGAAAGCACTAGCACTAGTGGATTCCACTAAATATTTAAGGAAGAAATCCTACAATTCTTTGCAATCTCTTTCAGAAAATAAAAGTAGATAAAATACATCATAACTCATTCTATAAAGTCAGCATTACTCTACTGCCAAAACCACACAACATTAAAAAATAATAATACAGATCAAAAAAGAAACCTGGAATTATCTTTTGGAAGGCAAGACTCTTGTAGTACAGGCTCTCCCCATTAGGTAAGTTTTCCAGGAACCCATCAGCATCAGTATACAAGCTAGTGTTGTTGTGAGAGGTTGCATTTGACTTCTGTGAATTTTTTTTGGGGGGGGAGATTCATTCATTGCGTTTGCCCATTTCATGATAGGTGATTTACGAGCGCCTCCGCACACTGTGCTTAGTGTTCAACAGTTTTTGACCCAAAACAGCATGACCCCTATGCTCTTCCCTCCCTATTTACCCAATCTCACGTGGAGTGAACAACTTGTTTGTTTGTTTCCCCAGATGAAAAACCCCCTGAATGAAAAAGTCCTCAAAGGGAAACGTTTTGCCAATGTGGAAGAAGTGAAAAAAAAAAAAATGGTAGAAGCACTAAAAGGCATTGTAATTAATGAGTTCAAAAACTGTTTTGATCAATGAAAAAAGTGCCTCAATAGGTGTATAGCCTCAAAAGAAGAGTACTTTGAAGGTGACTGAAGTTTAAACATGTAAGAATAAATACATAATGTTTTACAGATAAATTCCGGGTTTTCAGGAGTCCCCCCTCATACAAACACAAAAATCTTCAGCAACATTGTACCAAAACAAATCCAACAAGGTATAAAAAGAATCATACACAGCCAGGCTCGATGGCTCAGCTTGTAAACCCGCGCCTTGGGAGGCTGAGGTGAGTGGATTGCCTGAGCCTGCGGGTTCGAGACCCCCCCCTGGGCAACTTGGTGAGACCTCATCTCTACAATAAATCAAAAATTAGCCAGGCGTGGTAGTGCGCGCCTGTAATTCCAGCTACTTGGAAGGCTGAGGCGGAAGGATCGCCGGAGCCCAGCAGGTCGAGGCTGCAGTGGCCGGGAGCGGCCACTGCACTCCAGTCTGGGCGACAGAGTGACTCCAACTCAAAAAAAAAAAAAAAAAAGAATCATACACTACAACCAAGTAGCATTTATCCCAAATATGCTGGTTCAACATTCAAAAATCAAGGTAATCAATCAAGTAATTGGAAAAAAAAAAAATCAATGGATTTTTCTTTTCATATGAAAACTAACAGATGAAGAAAAAGTATTTGATAAATCCAGCATCCACTAATGAAAAACTTCTTTGTATATTAGGAATAGAGAGGAATTTCATCAACTTGATAAGGAACATCTACAAAAAACATATAACTAACATTACATTTAATGGTGAGAAACTCCATGATTTCCCCCCTGAAACTGAAAACAAAACAAGAATGTCTCCTCTCACCACTCCTTTTCAACATCATATTGAAAGGTCTGGGTAATGCAATAAGACAAGAAAAGGAAATAAGAAGTATGTATCTTGGTTCACAAATAATATGATTGTCTCTGGGAAAATCCAGCAGAATTGGCAAAAAAAAATAAAAATAAAAACGCTGAAACTAATAAGTGACTAGAGCAAAGCGGCAGGATACAGGGTTAGTATACAAGTCAATCACTTTCCTACCAACAATCAACAAGTAAAATCTAAAATTAAAATCACATTGCTATTTATATAGCACCTCTATATGCTGGTTTCTCTTCAGAACAAATAAATCTTTTACTTTTCACATTAGCACCCCCCAGAAATCAAACACTCAGTTACAAATCTAACAAAATATATACAAAGTCTATATGAGAAAAACTACAAAACTCTGCTAAAGGAGAACAAAATTAATAAAGAGATATTCCTTGTTCATGAATAGGAGACTCAAATTTGTCAAGATGTCGGTTTTTCCCAACTTGATCTACAGATTCCACACAATCCCAGTCAAAATCCCAGCAAGTTATTTTGTGGATACTGACAAAAGTTTTTATGTAGAGGCAAAAGATCCAAAATACTCAATAAAATATTGAAGTAGAAGAACAAAGTGGGAGAATTGACCTTACCTGATATCAAGACTTACTGTAAAGTCACAGCGATCAAATATATATTGTATTGACAAAAGAATAGACAAACAGATCAGTGGAATAGAATAGAGAGCCCAGAAATAAACTCTCATAAATATAGTAATATGGTCTTCAACAAAAGAGTAAAAGCAACACAATGAAGCAAAAATCAAGCAATGCTAGAACAACTGGACATTCCTATGCAAAAAAATGAATGTAGCCACAGACTTTACACCCTTCACAGAAATCAACTCACAATGAACCATACACCTAAATGTAAAATACAAAACTATAAAATTCCTAGAAGATAACAGAGGAAAAAACCTAGATGGTCATGGGCAAGGTGATGAATTTGCAGATATTACATGAGAGATATAATCCATGAAAGAAAAAAGTATAAGCTGAACTTCATTAAAATTTAAAACTTCAGTCAGGTGCAGCGGCTCATGCCTATAATACCAGCACATTGGGAGGCTGGGGTGGGAGGAGTTCAAGACCAGCCTGGGCAATAAAGCAAAACCCCATCTCTACAAAAAATATTTTTAAAAATTAGTCAAGTCTGTAATCCCAGATACTCAGGAGGCTGAGGTAGGATGATTGTTTGAGCCCAGGATTTTGAGGCTGCAGTGACCTATGAGGGTGCCACTGCACTCCAGTCTGGGTTTCAGAGCAGAACCCCTGTCTCAAAAACAAACAAACAAAAAACTGCTCTGCAAATATAATATCAAGAGAAAGAAAAGACAAGCCACAGACTGGAAGAAAAGATTTGCAAAGGACACAACTGTTAAAGAACTGTTACTCAAAATATACAAAGAACTCTTAAAACTCAACAAGAAACAAAACAACTCAATAAAAAACTGGGTTAAAGTCTTCAACAGACATCCCACCAAGAAGATACAAGAAGGGGGAACCCAAAAAAACTGGAATTTATGAATAAAAAATTGTATATTTATCCCTTCATGTTTAAATTTCAGTCACCTTTAAGTGTATTGAGGCAATACATCTATCGAGATGCTTTTTCTACTGCTCAAAACAGTTTTTGAACTCGCTGATTTTGTCAATTTTGATGCCTTTTAGGGCTTCTGCACTAAAAAAAATGCACTAAGGCGCTTTTTTGTCTCACTGCTTCCACATTGGCAAAACGTCTTCCTTTGAGAACTTTCTTCATCCAGAAAAAAAAAAGTCGCTTGGATCAAAATTGGATGAATGAGTGGGTTGGCCATGGGGGTCGTGCTATTTTGGTCTAAAACTGCTGAACATTCAGTGCCATGTGGGCATGTATGCTGATGAATCACCCATCATGAAATAGCAAACACATTTAAGAGTCTCCAAAAAAGCACGGAAGTCAAACAGAGCCTCTCACAACAACATTAGCTGGGACACTGATGCCAATGGGTTCCTAGAACACTTACACAGCAGGAAAAGTCTGTACTATAAGGGGCCTGCCCTCCAAAAGATAATTCTGGTTTTTTTGGGGTCCCCTAGTAAACAGATATGAAGATATACCTATGAAAAGATGTTCCACATATATCATTAGGGAAATGCAAATTAAAATGACAATGAGATATCATTAAACACCTATTAAAATGACCAAAATTCAGAACACAGCAAACATCAAATGCTGGTGAGCATGTGGAGCAACAGGAACTCTCATCCTGTATGGAGCTGGTGGGAATGCAAAATGAAACAGCCTTTTTGGAAGAGTTTGGCAGTTTCTTACAAAACTAAACATATTCTTAACACATGATCCAGCAATCATGTTCCTTGGTATTAACCTCAGAGAGCTGAAAACTAATGTCCTCACAAAAACCTGCACACAAGATGTTTACAGCAGCTTTAGTCCTAATTGCCAAAACTTGGAAGTAATCAAGATATCCTTCAAGAGATGAGTGGATAAACTGTTTATACCCATACAATAAAATACTATTCAGAGCTTAAAAAGAAAGGAGCTATCAAGTCTTATAAAGACACAGAGGAGCTTAAATGCATATTACTAAGTGAGAGAAGTCAATCTGAGGAAATCCTTGACTTATGCAGGTTCAATTTTTTTCTTGACTTTACGATGGTGCAAAAGTGATACACTTTCAGTAGAAACTGTATTTCAATTTTTATTTTTTCCTGAGCTAGTGATATTTGATACAAACCCTTTCATGATGGTGGGCAGCCGCCGTGAGCCACAACTCCCGGTCAGTGACCATAAGGGAAAACAACTGATCCTGTATTCTATAGTATAGTGTATTAAATAAATTATATATGATAATAAACGCTTTATTAAAAAATATACTTTATGTTAGATGATTTTGCCAACTACAGGCTAATGGAAGTGTTCCGAGCATGTATAAAGTAGGCTAGGCTAAGCTATGACATTAGGTAGGTTAGGTGGTCAAATGCATTTTCAATTTACAATATTTTCAACTTGCAATAGGCTTATCAGTGCATAACCCCATCATAAGTCAAGGGGCATCTGTATATAACACTCCGGAAAAGGAAAAGCTATAGAAACAGTAAAAAGATCAGAGGTTACCATGAATAAGAAGGGAGGGAGGAGTGAATGGCAGAGCACAGAGGATTTTTGGACAGTGAAACTGCGCTATATGATACTGTAGTGGTGGATACCTTTGTCCAAATGCACAGAATGTACAACACTAGGAGTGAACCCTAATGTAAACCATGAACTTTGGGGGTTTATGATGCGTAAGTGTGGGTTCACCAATTGTAAAAAATGGACCACTCTGGTGGGGACGGTGATCATATGGGAAGCTCTGCATGTGTGGGGGCAGAAGGTATTTGGAAAATCTCTGTAACTTCCTCTAAATTTTGATGTGAACCTAAAACTGCTCTAAAAAAATAGAATTCACAAAAAAAATAAAATAAAATAAGATCTTCTTGGCATATTGTCATATAAAGTGTGACTATATATGATTACAAGAAAAAACAAATGTACAAGAGTTTTAAACAAAAACTAACAGCATCATACTTCTTATTCTTCTTGTTCGAGCTCATTATGATCTCATGACCCTTTATCATGTCCTGTGTCTAGCCAGGATTTTGAAACTGCAATTCATCTGCTCAGCAAACATTTACACACAGCTAGTGTGTGCTAGCCACTCAGCCAGGTGAGGAGACTATTGGGTGCAGGGCAGATACCCTCGTTTCTTTCTTTTTTTTTTTTTTTTTTTTTTGTTTTGGAGTCTCACTCTGTCACCCAGACTGGAGTGCAGTGCCCGCTCCCAGCCACCGCAGCCTCGACCTGCTGGGCTCTGGCGATCCTTCTGCCTCAGCCTTCCAAGTAGCTGGAACTACAGGTGCGCGCTAACACGCCCGGCTAATTTTTTTGATTTATTGTAGAGATGAGGTCTCGCCAAGTTGCCCAGGCAGGTCTCGAACCCGCGGGCTCAGGCAATCCACTCACCTCAGCCTTCCCAAGCGAGGGATTACAGGCTGAGCCACCAAGCCCAGTTGATACCCTCATTTCTATGCAGAGCTAGGACTATACTGGGGAACAGACTACTACAACAGGGACAAGAAGGTACCATCATCCAGGAGTTCAGCACCCCCACAGTACCCCGAGAGAACTCTTTCAGTACACCCATCAAGCTCTGGACAAGACTCTGTTCAGAGTCTCCTGTTATCAATTTTTCTCTCACATATGAGGATGTTAGCAATTCTGGTTTTGCATAAATATCTGAAAATTATTTGTGACCTTGTATATTTCTTACCAATCATGTCCTGAATCATGTATTTTCTGATTTCCCTATTTAGTTTCTTCAAATCTCCACAACTTTGTTCAATGATGCAGAGGAACGATAAAAAGTCTGGCTATACATTAAACCTAAACCTCTTGCCTGCAAAGATCTTTACAAAACCTCCCTGCTATTCCAGGAAGAGTGAGGCTATGAAGTCTGAGAGTGTGCACACAACCCAGTGGCCTTCCTCTACACTACAACCAAGACTGCCTTCAACATGACCAAGGTCTTTCAAACAGGTGTAAACATAAATCTCATATTAAAAGTTCATCTAGGCCGGGCGTGGTGGCTCATGCCTATAATCCCAGCACTTTGGGAGGCCGAGGTGAAAGGATTGCCTGAGTTCATGGTTTCAAGACCAGCCTGGACAACTTGGTGGGACCTCATCTCTACAATAAATCAAAAAAAGAAATTAGCTGGGCATGGTGGCATGTGCCTGTAGTTCCAGCTATTTGAAAAGCTGAGGCAGAAGGATCACCTCAGCCCAGTAGGTTGAGCCTGCAGTAGCCACGAGCATGCCACTGCACTCCAGCCTGGGTGACGGAGTGAGACTCCAACTCAAAAAAAAAAAAGCTCATCTATCCCCTTCATAGTAATGTTCTGTTGTCCAAAAGGGACAAAAATCACACTAATAAATGGGGGTAGGAAAAGAAATATGAGTGGAAGTCTGTTTGGACAGGATTGTGAAAATATAAGAGAAGCACTCTCCTTACCATAGCTTCGTTGCTGCCTTGCTTCTGAGCCAACAGCCAGATAGATGCACCTTCCTTGTGGCCATGCTAATGGAGAGAAGACAGTCAGTCAGCCAGGACACAGCAAGACTCCAGGGACACAAGTGTGACATCCATCTCCTCCAGAAGGTGCTCCCTTCAGCAGGTGGTACACAGACTAGGAAGCAAAAGCTCTGGGATGTGGATCCCAGCTCTGTGGTTTACAAACTATGGGACTCAGAGCAAGTAACTTCACCTCTTTGTGCCTCAGTTTTCTCCTTTGACAAATAAGGAGAACTACAAAACCTACTTCATAGTACCAGTGAGAGGAATGACTAAATAATGCACATGAAGCACTGATCCCTGCATCTGACAGAAGAAAAGCCTCATAAATGTCACCTGTTGTCACTGATGCTAGGAAGAGATGACATTTAGAAGTCACTACCCAGCCGGGCTCGGTGGCTCAGCCTGTAATCCCGTGCCTTGGGAGGCTGAGGTGAGTGGATTGCCTGAGCCCACGGGTTCAAGACCCACCTGGGCAGGCGAGACCTCATCTCTACAATAAATCAAAAAAATTAGCCGGGCGTGGTAGCGTGCGCCTGTAATTCCAGCTACTCGGAAGGCTGAGGCGGAAGGATCACCAGAGCCCAGCAGGTCGAGGCTGCGGTGGCCAAGAGCGGCCACTGCACTCCAGTCTGGGCGATCGAGTGGGACTCCAACTCAAAAAAAACAAAAACAAAAACAAAAAAAGAAGTCACTACCCAAAACTAGGTAGTGTCTAAAACTAGTGACAATTATAATGTATTATTCATAAAGAAAACAAAGAATTTTCCATATGTGCAAAATATTATTAACCTCTGGTAAAAAATATATATATATAAAATATGTCATTGATAATTTTATATTGATTACAGGTTGAAAGGACACTATGTTAGATTTATTGGATTATAAAAAATGTTATTACAATTAACTTCATGTTTCTTTCTTATGATTTTAATATGACTATAAGAAAATTTAAAATTATAAATGTGGCTCACATTATAATTCTAGTAAACACTGTAATCTATCTAGAGATTAGAAAAAATTAGGAGACATGAAAACAGAAAAATAAATATATTTTCATCTCATAACTCCATAATTCCACTTCAAAGTTTATCCATAGGCCAGGCACAGTGGTTCAAGCCTGTAATCCCAGCACTTTGGGAGGCCAAGGTGAGAGGATTGTCTGAGTCCAGGGGTTCGAAACCAGCCTGGGTAACTTGGCGAGACCTCGTCTCTACAATAAATTAAAAAATTAGCTGGGCGTGGTGGCATGCCTGGGCAACTTGGTGAGACCTCGTTTCTACAATAAATCAGAAAATTAGCCAGGTGTGGTAGCATGCGTCTGTAGTTCCAGCTACTTGGAAGGCTGAAGTGGAAGGATCACCTGAGCCCAGCAGGTCGAGGCTATGGTGGCCATGAGCGTGCCGCTGCAAGCCAGCCTAAGCAACAGAGTGGGACTCCAACTCAAAAAAATAATAATAATCATAATCACTATGAAGACAATTCTTATGATAATTATGAAGAAGGAACAAAAAAGTGAAAACCATGAAGAAACTCTGATAAACTAAGTGAAATAAGTACGCAGTACGATTCTCACCATGTATAAACATATATATACACAAGGCAACTTAAAACATGGAAACAATTATATAAGGAAAGAGATTTTGAGTTTAATTACCTTCTAAGTTTTTAATAACAAGTATTTGATAAAATCTGCCAGAGAAGACATCTTAGCCTTGGCCTCTTGGTGGAAAGATTCTTAACACTACTACTACTTTAGTTATTATAGGTCTATTCAGGCTTTTTTTTTTTCTTTTAGTCAAAGTCTCATTCTGTCACCTGGCTGAGTATAGTGGCACACTCAAGGCCACCATAGCCTCAACCTGCTGGGCTCAGGCAATCCTTCTGCCTCAACCTTCCAAGTAGCTGGAACTACAGGCTTGTATAGACAAGGTCTCGCCAAGTTGCCCAGGCTGATCTCGAACCCCTGGGTTCAGGCAATCCTATTGCCTCCACCTCCCAAATTGCTGGGATTACAGGCGTGAGCCATCGTGCCCAACACTATTTCTTCTTTAAGTAGTTTTGGTAGTTTATGTCCCTAGGAATTTGTCCCTTTCATCTAAATTGTGTAATATGTTAGCATAAAATGTTGTTCTATCCATTCTCAACAGTGGGGTGCTAAATTCTCTATTATTGTGACGTGTCTATTTCTCCCTTCAATTCCATCAGTTTTTGCTTCTTGTATTTTGGGGCTCTCTTGTTAAGTATTCATTTATAATTGTTATATCTCTCTGCTGAACAAATTAATAGGTCATTCTGAATTGTCTTTCTGTCAAAGAATCTATTTTGTCTAATATTAATACAGCCACTCCAGCCCTCTCATAGCTGCTGTTTGATAGTTTCTCTTTGTCCACCTTTTTACTTTCAACCTATTTAAATCTTCTCATTTAAAGTGAGTCTCCAGTGTGCCTTCTGGGATTGCAACTCAAACTATTTGTAAACAAGTCTTGTGTCAGGCTCTGCTTTCAAGGGAAAGTCTAAACCAAGATCATGGCTAATCTGAATGCATCATAAAATCTAAACTGGATGCAGTGGTACATGCTTGTAATCCCAGCACTTTGGGAGGCCCAAGTGGGAAGACTGCTTGAGTCCAGGATTTCGAGACCAGCCTGGGCAATATAACAAGACCTCGTCTCTACAAAAAAATCAAAACATTAGCCAGGCATGGTGGTGCACACCTGTAGTCACAGCTACTAGGGAGGATGCAACAGAAGGAATACCTTAGCCTAGTGCTCTGAGGCTGCAGGGAGCCATGATCATGCCACTGCACTCCAGCCTGGGTGACAGAGTGAGACTCTAACTCAAACAAATAAAAAATAGAAAGAAATATTTTCGATCAACAAACACATAAACCTACATGCCACCAGTGTAGACTGCCTCACCTTCCTTCCTGAATCTTTATCTTTTCCATTATTCCTTACTAAATTCTCTACATGCCTAGAAAGAAAACATGATCAAAATCAAATTTTGTTTTAACTGAGAATTTTAAAAAATAAAACGTTCTCCACATCAGTGAAGCCTCTTGTATTTTGATATGATATCATTAAAAACTGTTGCGCGCCTGTAGTTCCAGCTACTTGGAAGGCTGAGGCGGAAGGATCGCCGGAACCCAGCAGGTCGAGGCTGCAGTGGCTGGGAGCAGCCACTGCACTCCAGTCTGGGCGACAGAGTGAGACTTCAACTCAAAAAACAAAAAAACAATAAAAACTGCTGTAGGTTGACAAAGCATATTTTATTAGAACTATGAGTGCTAAAGTCTTCCTAACCTATTTTCTGTTACAGCAGCAACTCAAGATATAAAACATCTTCCACATGGAGAAGAAACCATGCACTTTAACAAATGTGTGTGTGTTGGTGTGCACATCTATATCCTGTAAGAGTTCTAGAAATTTCCTGTAATTTTACTAGCTAGTCAATCCCAAGTGCTATTTTATGTTTAATATAATATTTGTATTTCCGAAAGAAAGCTTTATCTTGAAACATGTTCTATTTTTTAGTCATATTTTATATGTTAGCTGGGACCTAAAATAGAGATTTTCAAAATTTCAAACTGATTG
>CAUYQG010063367.1:0-16148 GCA_963574415.1 Tarsius wallacei
TCCAAGTAGCTGGAACTACAGGCGCGCACTACCACGCCTGGCTAATTTTTGATTTATTGTAGAGATGAAGTCTCACCAAGTTGCCCAGGCGGGTCTCGAACCCATGGGCTCAGGCAATCCACTCACCTCAGCCTCCCAAAGGCACAGGATTACAGGCTGAGCCACCAAACCCGGCTATACTCTACTTTTTATTGTTATTATTCTTTTTAAAAAAAATCCTAGCCACTCGACCGTCAGGGATATTGTCACTTTAGGCTGCATTCTTCTACTTACAAGGAAAAGTTAGCTGTGAAACAGGCTGGTCTTTCAGGAGGGATTTCAGAAGAAGGTGCTGTTATACTAGGAGGTGACGGGATGTGTTACTGGCCCTGAAGACCTTCAGGTGGGACAGGACGAGGAGGTGGAAGGCAGTGACACGGATGATCCTGACCCTGTGTAGGCCTAGGCTGATGTGTGTGTTTGTGTCTTTATCTTTAACAAAAGAGTTTAAAGGCTAAAAAAATTCATAAATAAAAACAAGCTTATAGAATAAGTCTGTAAAGAAAGAAAATACCTTTGTTGTTCAGTTGTACGATGTGTTTGTATTTTAAGCTAAGTGTTATTACAAAAAAGCCAAAAGGTTTTAAAGTTTATTTTATAAAGTAGAAAAGTTACAGCAAGCTAAGGCTGAAGAAAGAAAAATGTTTAAAGTAACTTAGTGTAGCCTAAGCATCTGGTGTTTATAGAGTCTACACTAGTATCCTGGACCTTACATCATTCACCACTCACTGGCTCACCCAGAGCAGCTTCCAGTCCTGAGAGTGCCAGGGTAAGTGCCCCACATGGGCCAATCTTTTATGCTGTATTTCTATTGCTGTATTTTACTTTGCTATGTTTAGGTACACAAATACTCCTGTGTTACCACTGCCTGCAGTGTTCGGTCCTATCACATGCTACACAGGTGCACAGCCCAAGAGCAGCAGGCTGGCCCGTGTGACCCAGGTGCGTGGTAGTCCACACCATCTGCCATACTGCCTAGGTTTGTGTAAGTCAAGCCAGGATGTTCACACATGATGCAATCTCCTAAGGGTGTGTTTCTCAGAACATATTCTTGTTAAGCGATGTATGACTCTACTATAAATGAGTGATGTCATGAGCAACTTTGCATTTGTGGATTTCTTAGCACCCACATTAGATAATCTCAGGCATATTTTAGCAAATATGTTTTAGAGTCAATCTGTTTTTGCAGAGCAGTGGGGGATATATGTGATTGCTTGAAGATAATTGAAAGACTAGAAGATGAAAAAAAACATGAATTTTACCTGTAACTGCTCCTTTGGGCCACTTCCAATTCTGACAGTTCCAACTCAAAGCAACAGGAGGGAAAAAATAGGGGAGACCAAGAAGAGAGGTGCCTTGGTTGTGAAGGCTAAGTATTTGCTGGCTGAAGCAGAGACCCTGGGTGTGAATACATCTCTCTCATGTAACAAGCTGGTGTTGAGGGCATGTGGGGAGGCTCCAGAGCCCGGCCCCTCCCTCCTGCCATCCTTGTCCATGGGGTCCAGGATGACTCACCCGCCCAGTGGTGGGAAGGGGAGAAGGGGAAAGAAGCAGGTGGCTTCTCTGGAGTAAGCTGTGGGCACCTGTCAGCTCACATTCCATTGACCAGAAAGTGCTCATGTGCCATGTGGAGCTGCAAGGGAGGCTGGAAGGTGTAGATTTAATCCTGGGCATCCTTGTGTCCAGCAAGATACCGTGGGCTCTTGAAACAGAAAACAGATATTGAGGGGCAACTAGCTGTCTTTGCCACAGGGAACTTTTAATACAAAAAAGTGAACCTGGAACCAGGGCATGGGTGGTGGGGGTCAGAGGGAGGAGTGGCAGAGCCCAGAGCTGCCACATCTAGGGTACACACCCACCCCTCCATCTGGTTTAGACTCAGCTTCTGTTCCCAAGAGATGCCTGCTGCAGCCTCCCCGGCTCTTCCATGTCTGTTCTTCGGTGTTGTTCTTCCACCCACCAAGACCCTCCTTCTTTTTTCTTTTTTTTTTGAGTTGCAGTCTCACTCTGTTGTCCAGGCTGGAATGCAGTGGCACACTCACGGCCACCCCAGCGTCGAACTGCTGGGCTCAGCGATCCTTCTGCCTCAGCCTTCCAAGTAGCCGGAACTACAGGCACGCACTACCATGCCTGGCTAATTTTTGATTTATTGTAGAGATGAGGTCTCGCCAAGTTGCCTGGGCTGGTCTTGAACCCATGGGTTCAGGCAATCCCCTCGCCTCAGCCTCCCCAAATCCCAAAGTGCTGGGATTACAGGCTGAGCCACGGAGTCCAGCCAGCCTTCTCTTTTTTTTGTTTTTTTTTTGAGTTGGAGTCTCACTCTGTTGCCCAGCCTCGACCTGCTGGGTTCTGGCGATCCTTCCGCCTCAGCCTTCCAAGTAGCTGGAACTACAGGCGCGTGCTACCACACCTGGCTAATTTTTGATTTATTGTAGAGATGAGGTCTCGCCAAGTTGCCCAGGAGGGTCTCGAACCCGCGGGCTCAGGCAATCCACTCACCTCGGCCTCCCAAAGCACAGGATTACAGGCTGAGCCACCGAACCAGCCTTCTGTTTTGATAATACCTTTTTCATTCAACAAGAACTCAGGAAGCGCTGAAGACATCAGATGCGGTGCCCCACATTGAGGGGTGAGGGGCTCACAGTGTGAAAAGGGAGAGAGGAACCTTTTCTAGCCAGAGTGGAGTGGAGTGGGGTGAGGGTCCACAAAGGCTTCTAAAGAGAGGTGGTGCTAGCACTGGAACTGAGTCTTAAAGAGGGAGATGGTGATTATCCAACTGAGGCTCTAGGGAGGAGGAGAGAAAGAATGAAGCATCCTCCTGGTGGGACTCACAACCACACCAGGTTAGAAGACCCATCTAAACAGGCTGAAGCATAAAGAACAAATTTACTGGCTCACATAGCTCAAAAGTCTGAGGGGCTGGGAAACGCAGATTCAGCTTCAGATTCAGCTGGATCCAGGCATTCAGTGGATGGTATGAGGCCCACGTTCCTTGTCCTCTCCTGACTCTGCTTTCCTCTCGGTTGGCTTCACTTAAGCGGGATCCTCCCAGGAAGTAGCAGCAATGGTCACAAACACTCAGTTTTAAATCTAGTCTCTGAGATGCCCCAGTGGAAAGATAGTTTATTTTTCTTGGTGGTTCAGGTTAAAGTTTCTAGTTACCTCTGATTGATCCAGCTTGAATCGTAAGCCCAGTCCTGGTCATGAGTGGGGGGAGGGCAGCCCTAAGGAAACCACATAGATGGAAGGTGGGTTGGGTGTTGTTTACTGAGGGAAAATAGGTGATATTTTTAGAAGAAGGCAGAGAGGGTGTTGGGTAGGTGAGAACAACAGATGAACAAGGCAGTTTACCTAGGGGTTCCCAGGACTCCAGGATGGGCAGAGGAAAGCCCCGGTGACAAGAGTGTTGGGTGCTGTTGTGCAGAGTATGGACTGTATGTGGTGGACAAGAGGGTGCCGCTGAAGGGTTTTAATCTGGAGCGATATGGTCCTTTGATGCATTATTATTAACTGAAGCCTCCAGTTTACATAAGGGTTCATGCTGTGTGTTGTGTGGTCTGTGGGTCTGAGAAGTGGGCACCGTGCCATGACAGTGTCACATAGTGTAGTGTCACTGCCTTGGAGTCTCTGCGTCTACCTGTTCAAACCTCACTCCTGCAAGCCCTTGGCGGCCACTGCCTTTCCACTCTCTCCCTAGTTTTGCTTTTCCAGTCGTCATTGTTGGAACCATACAGTATGTAGCCTTTGTAGATTGGCTTCCTTCACTTAGGAATATGCCTTTAAGGTTTCTTTGTGCCTTTTTCATGGCTTGATGTGCATTTCTTTGTACCGCCGAGTTGTATTCTACTGTGTGGCTGTACTGCAGTTTGTGGTATCTTATGCATACCTATGGATGGACCTATGGATGGACATCGTAGTTGCTTCCACACGGGTAGCTGTGGGTCAAGCTGCTGTAATCATCCCATGCAGTGCTTTGGTGAACACAAGCCTTCCGCTCCTTTGGGCAAGTACCAAGTAGCATTACTGGGTCACACGCAGGCCCTTGCACAACCCTCTTGAGGTGCAAAACACGTTCATCTTCATCAACGTACCCAATCTGCACAAGAGCTCTCTGAGGTGAGGTAAGTGTTGCTATTCTGACGTTACAGATGAGAAGCGGAGGCTCCCAGAGCTCAAAGAAAATATGTTCAGAGTTGGTGAGTGTGTAACCCAGGCCTCCGTCCAGCCTTGCCACATGGCCTGAACTTATAATGGAGCAGTTAGCTGGAGCCGGATTCATTATCCTGGTCTCAACCAAACCACTGCAACAAGACCGGGCCGGTCCCCAGAGGGAGGCAACAAGGCTCCTTTAGTGTCCTCCTAGGCCCACACCCAGGCCCTGTCTTTCAGACATCCTCAGGCTTCTCCCCAGGGTCTGGGTCTTCACTATACCTTGAGCACACCCAGTAACCAGCCAGGTAATCCAACAAGGCCACTCAGAGTGCTGCCCGCCTCCCAGATCAGCTGTGCACTTTCATAGTAGCTTAATGTCTTAACTCAAAAAGCAAAACATGTGGGCATTTTTTGCACCCTGGCAGAACTCGGCAGGTGGAGAGAAGTGAGGCGAGTGGTCTCGGTACTCCTGAATTTGGTTCCTTACATTTGGTTCTGACTGAATGTCACACTTGCAGTGATGGTGTTCATTCCGAGATGCAGAGGTTATCACCAGAAAATGGCAGGACGGTGTACGCCAGCAGAATGGCTGAGGTCTGGTGACACTTTCCTCAGCGTCCTGGCCTTAGTCTCCCCATCAGTGACCTCTGTCAGTGTCACGTGTTAATATCTGCTAGTGCAGTGGTCTACACTTTCCACTGGGGTGCTGGTATGGAAAAAAGGTGGTCTGGGAGTATTTTTGTTCTTTTCTTTGGTCTCCAAGCCAGTGTGGATAAGCACACAATCTGGAAGGCGGTCTCACCGTGCAAGGGCCAGGAGCGATCTCTGAGGCCTCCTTGGCGGGGACTGTAGGTGCCATAAGAAGACTTCTTAGAAGGGTTCCAGAAATAAATACTTCTGATGTGGACTTTACACCATTCCTCAAACCTAGGAAGAATAGAGTCCTGACTGCCACAATGGTGGCTAGCCTCTCTCCTGCACAAACTATTTTTTACCACAAAAATGACTCAAATTCCTTCCTTTTGCCTTTAACATTTTAGCAGTCAACAGGCAAAGACTTGGTCTTGGGCATCCCTGGTCTTGTGACTTGAGCAATCCTAGAAATCTCATGGTAAATGGAAGCATTGCTTGTCTAAATAGGAATTCCAATTTATTTTTAGTTTTATTTTTTGAGTTAGAGTCTCACTCTGTCACCCAGGCTGGAGTGCAGTGGCATGCTCATGGCCACTGCAGCCTTGACCCGCTGGGCTCAGGTGATCCTTTTGCCTTAGTCTTCCAAGTAATTGGAACTACAGACACCTGCCACCATGCCCAGATAATTATTTTTTTGATTTATTGTAGAGATGAGGTCTCACCAGTTTGCCCAGGCGGTTTCAAAAGCTGGGATCAGACAATCCTCTCACCTCAGCTTCCCAAAGTGCTGGGGTTACAGGTGTGAGCCACTGCACCCAGCTGCAATTTATTTTTAAAGGGAGGCTTTCTGGTCACTGTTTTTTCTCCTTCTGCACCTACGGAGAGCCTCTTTCTGCTTTTGGGTGAAGACAGTGGAACTTAAAATGACCCCCAAAAGGAATTGTCCTCCTGAACCAGCGGGTTTGAGACCCGCCTGGGCAACTTGGTGAGACCTCATCTCTACAATAAATAAAAAAAAAATTAGCCGGGTGTGGTAGTGTGTGCCTGTAATTCCAGCTACTTGGAAGGCTGAGGCGGAAGGATCGCCGGAGCCCAGCAGGTCGAGGCTGCGGTGGCCGGGAGCGGCCACTGCACTTCAGTCTGGGCGAGAGTGAGACTCCAACTCAAAAAAAAAAAAAAAAAAGAAATTGTCCTTGGGTGGTAGAGATTTTGCAAGGGAACTTTTTAATTCAACTCATCTGGTCACCAAAGTCAGAATGAGATATTTTGGGGTCACCCAGTGGGAGCATTTGTAACAATACCAGTAGAGCACGTACTCGGTGTATCCTTCAGTGGCTCCCACTGCCCTCAGGTTAAAGTCCTGACTCCTAACAAGGCTCAGGGTGCACGGTGGTCTTTCCTCTAGCCAGGGCTTGATTCTAGTGCTCCCCAGCCCTGAGTGTGTCTTCCTCATTAGAACTCGAGTCTGCAGAAAAACACCTTTAAACTCGTCAACCTCCCTGGTCTGGACTCTTGTTCCTGGGCACATGGTTGGTGTTCTGCAGTGGTCCGTGAATATCTACTGAGTGAATGAATGAATGAAAACAGTTCCCTGAGCCTCATACACTCTGGAATGAGCTATAAATGCCTCATGGACAGTTCACCTAAGCAAATGTTTTAATAAAATAAAAGGATGGGCATACATCATGTGAACATGGACCTGATGGTAATGTGCCTCTTCTCCCTGTGAAGCCCGCAGCCCCTCAGTGCAGTCATGCCTTGGGATCCATCATGCCTGGCTCTGTGTGCCCTGCTCATCTGCCTTCTGGGTGCTGGTGCCTCTTCCTCCCAAAGCCTCTTCATGGGTCACAACTCGGGTCCCTTGCTTGTATGCACTGGGGCAGGCTATCTCCTTTATTAGGATTTCTTTTTCTTTTTTTGAGTTGTGGGTTCACTCTGTTGTCCAGGCTGGAGAGCAGTGGCACAATCATGGTTCACGGCAGCTTTGACCTCCTGGGCTCAGGCGATCCTCCCAGCCCAGACTCCTGAGTGGCTGGGACTATAGGCGTGCCACTACACCTGGCTACTTTTTTGAATTTTTGTGGAGATGGGGGTCTTGCTATGTTGCCCAGGCTGCTCTCAAACTCCTGGGCTCAAGCAACCACCTTCCCCACTCCTAAAGTACTGGGATTACTGGCGGGAGCAACCATGCCGGGCCTTTTATTAGAATTTTAATAGAAATTGCCAGGACTTCTTAGTCTATCTGAATGAAGTTTTACAAATTCATAGTGTAAGGATGATTTTATTTCAATCACCTGGACCCTTGGTGTTTTAAATTTGCTATTATAAGAACTTGCATTGCCTGGTCTTGATGAAGCCCGGGTTCCTCCTGGGCCTCCTGCAGAAATGGAAGCCCGCCACCTCCTCCTGAGGCTTGTCTCCTCTGTGCCAACCTGTATCTTTGTTTTCCACAGGAGCAGTGGCAGGAATAACCAAACTACGACTGCCACTACCTGTGCTGAGTGTCCATTCATTTTCACTGACTGAACTTTACTCCATCCTACAGGCTGGGTGCCATTATGATGAACTTCCTTTTGCAGATGCGGAAATGGAGGCAGAGAGAGGCTCTGATCTGCTCCAGGTCACACAGCTACCAAGGGATGCTTGAGGTCTAGCTCCAGGACACGCTTGTGGTCTAGTTCCAGCCCCTAGTTGTGGTCTAATCCCATCACCTGCTTGTGGTCTAGCTCCGTCACCTTCTTGTGGTTTTGCTTCAGCACTGGCATGTGAACTCACACCAGCACCTGTTTGTGGTATAGCTCTAGCATCTTCTTGTGGTCTAGCTCTGGCACCTGTTTGTGGTCTAATCCCATCACCTGCTTGTGGTCTAGCTCTGTCACCTTCTTGTGGTCTTGCTTCAGCACTGGCATGTGAATTCACACCAGCACCTGTTTGTGGTATAGCTCTAACATCTTCTTGTGGTCTAGCTCTGGCACCTGCTTGTGGTCTAGCTCCGTCACCTGCTTGTGGTCTAGCTCTGGCACCAGCTTGTGGTCTAGCTCTGCATATGCTTGTAGTCTAGCTCCGGCACCTGCTTGTGGTCTAGCTCCAGCACCAGCTTGTGATCTAGCTCTGGCATCTGCTTGTGGTCTAGCTCTGGCACCAGCTTGTGGTCTAGCTCCAATGCCTGACTGTGGTCTAGTTCCGCCACCTGCTTGTGGTCTAGCTCTGGCATCAGCTTGTGGTCTAGCTCTGGCATATGCTTGTAGTCTAGCTCCGGCACCTGCTTGTGGTCTAGCTCCGGCACCAGCTTGTGATCTAGCTCTGGCATCTGCTTGTGGTCTAGCTCCAGCACCAGCTTGCGGTCTAGCTCCAATGCCTGCTTATGGTCTAGCTCCAGCACTTGCTTGTGGTCTAACTCTGGCTCCTGCTTGTGGCGTAGCTCCATCAGGTGACTGTGATCTAGCTCCAGCATCTGTTTGTGGTCTAGCTCTATCACCTCCCTGTGGACCAGCTCTAGCACCTACTTGTGGTCTAGCTCCATCACTTCCTTGTGGTCTTGCTCCAGCAACTGCTTGTTGTATCGCTCCAGAACCTGCTTTTGTTCTAGCTCCAGCACCTGCTTGTGGTCTAGCTTCTGCACCTGCTTGTGGTCTAACTCCATCATCTCCATGTGGTCTAGCTCTATCACCTCTTGTGGTCTAGAACCATCACCTGCTTGTGGTCTAGCACTGTCACCTGCTTATGGTCTAGCTCCGGCACCTGCTTGTGGTCTAGCTCCAGCACTTTCTTGTGGTCTAACTCCAGCACATGCTTGTGGTCTAGCTCCATCACCCACTTGTGGTCTAGCTCCATTACCCGCTTGTGGTCTAACTCCATCACCTGCTTGTGGTCTAGCTCCATCACCTGCTTGTGGTCTAGCTCTATCGCCTCCTTGTGGTTTACCTCCATTGCCTGCTTCTGGTCTATCTCCATCAGGTGCTTGTGGCCTAGCGTCATCATCTCCATGTGGTCCAGTTCCAGCACCTGCTTGTGGTTGTGCTCCATCATCTCTTTGTGGTCTAGTCCCATCACCTGCTTATGGTCTAACTCCATTACCTCCTTGTTGTCTAGCTCCAGCACCTGCATGAGGTCTAGATTCATCATCTGCTTGTAGTCTAGCTCCATCACCTGCTTGTGGTCTAGCTCCATCACATGCTTGCAGTCTAGCTCCAGAACCTGCTTGTAGTCTAAGTCGATCACCTGCTTGTGGTCTAGCTCCAGCACCTACTTGTGGTCTAACTCCAGCACCTTCTTGTGGTCTAACTCCAGCACCTACTTGCTTGTGGTCTAGCCCCAGCATGCACTCATGGTTCAGCTCTAGGACCTGCACCTCCTGGATGTTTCTTGGGATAGTTTCCACTCTGTGTGCTACACTAGCAAGCATCCTGCATACCCAACCCCAGTTTTCAAGTCAGTGTTTTATTTTTTATACTAACCTTCATGTATGCAGAGTCATGAAAGCACAGTGCTTTCCTTTCATGTGGTCCTCATTCCTTTGGTCTTCTTCTCCTTCTTGCCGACAATCAGCTCTTGGCCTTGGGCTGAGGCTGAGTGATCCTTGGGTACTGGGCACTTTTCCCAGCAGTGAGAGAATCCCGGGGGGGGTGAAATGACAGTGTGAGGTGGGGGGCAAGTGTGGGGTGCAGCGTGTCGGGGGGTCTGTGGGCAGAAATGCTGGGAGAAAGTGGCTGAGACCCTCTGGCATAGCATTTCAGAGTGACTTCGCACCACCCATGTCTGTCACTCATTAGAATTTTCAAAAACAGGAACTCGTTTATCTTTGTGACAACTCTGTGAGCCAGACAGGGTAGGAATTATTGTTTCTTTTTTGCTGAACAGAAAACAGAAGCTCAGAAAGAGAACTGGTAGCTGTAGTCACTGGCTCTCAGCAGCAAAGTGGGTTTAGCGCCTTGGCCCCTGTCCCCCCACACCCTGTTTTTCGTGATTGTATAAGCAGGCTGTATTAAAAACTAACATCCTTGTCTTCGTAACTGAAATTTTTCTTTTGTTGCTTTCCCAGAAACAGTGAATGAAAAATGAACTCAGAGTCTCTGTTGCCTGTTGACTGGACGCCCACCTCCCCTGTCACGCACAAATCCCCGCTAATGGGGACTCCTGGAAGTGATGAGCGACTGTTATGGAACCAGCAATACAATGGTCCTGTCTGGAGCCCAGGCTGACTGAGCACTCATCTGGGTTATTGAAGCCAGCTGGCTTGTGTGGCTAGAAGGTCACCTGATTGTTCTGTTCTTGTTTCCATCTCTGTCCCAGGCCATGGGGAAATTATTACACGGTATTTGAAGTGTAGGGAAGTAGGTGGAGAAAGATTGTTCCGGAACCTCCCAGTGGCATAATTCAAGCCTGTCCACGACTAAGCGTTCCACATGCATCTGTGGTATCACTCTTACCCATCCCCTGTCCTTCACCAGACTTATTTCATTATGAGAATGTATTATTCTTTTTATAAAAAATTTAATTTTAAAGATGTGGAGTACAAATCAGAAGTAGATAGGTATACAAGTGGTCACCATACAGGCAAAGTTTGGGCCTCCCTTTGGTCCCCACTTTGCCTGGATTGAGATCAGGTACCCTTATTGATGTTATGTGCTCCCCCTGAGAATGTATTATTCTTATACAAAGTAGCAGCAGAACTAGCTCTGCTAATTCTAACCTAAGCCTTCAAAGTAGAATGAAGCATTTGCTTTGTAACAAGGGAGAAAAACCCCAAACCATAAATTCTCTTTCCATGTCTTCCTTCATGCATTTGTGTATCTGGCTAGTTCATTTACACAGAAATTTCTCTGTGTTCATTTTGAGTCAGCAAATCTCTGCTCCATGCTGACTTTCGGCTTGTTCCTGCTTTGATTCTCCAAACAGTAATCCCAGTGCCTCACAGAGCTGGCAAATGTGTGGGTGAGATACGAAAAAAAAAATGCCGGTTTCTGGGAGAAATTCTCTTGTGGCAGAAATGGGACCTGAACGCACACTGCGGCAGGACTTCCCGGCAGGTCCCTTTCTATGGCGCCCCCCAGCCCCCGCGTCTGTCATTCCTCTGCTCTAGTCAGAGGGGATGCTGGTCATAGAATGCTCTGACCCTGGACAATGGCGCCGGCTCCTCTCCCTCCTCCTCTGGTCCAGCTCACACGTGTGAGTCACTTCTTACTTCAGCTTTCCACAACTTTCACCCCACAAGGGAAAAGCATCCTTCATCCCAAATCCCATCACACTTGAACATGGACCCTGAGACAGCATTACCTTGGGTTCTCCCTGTCTTATAGAGATGTTTCCAATGGCAAATTTTAAAATTGTAAATAAATAAAGCAAAATTTACTCACTTCTAAGGTGGCAATTTTCCTGTCTTTGGAACTCCCACAGGACTTTAAGTTCCCTATGGTCAGGGTTGGTCTTTTTACTCTCCAGTACAGGGCCTGGCCCATAGCAGTCACTCCATAAATGTTTTGTCGGCTGCAAATGGATGACCACATGACACAGGCACCCCTTGAACTTGGCCACGAGCAGGTTGAGTGGCGGGTGCCGTGCTGTTCTCAAAGTTATCCCCTGTGACGCTGACTGACTGTCCTGGGCACGTGTTTGTGTGACTTGGCCCTCTTTTCTCTCAAGATGAGTTCATCTCCCAGAAGCCTTATCAAATCTTATTGTGAGTAAAACCTTGGCAGACCCGCCCCAGTGGGCCTTCAGACTTGCCCAAGTCCAGACTAAATCCTGGAATGAAGGCGGCCTGGGCTCACGGCAGGACTCAGTCACATAAACAATGACAGCTGGAATGTCAGATGCGAGGATGAGAGCAGTGAGAGGGAAAGAACAGTCACTTGGGACTGGGAAGGTCAAGGAGGACACTGGGCAGGTGATCAGAGCGAGGGATCAGCCACAGAGGCAGAGTCATGGTGCATGGAGAGCACAGTGTTCTGGGGCCACAGCCAGTAAGCCCACTGGGGCAATAACCTTGGGAGATGATGAAATAAAGTTGCTTGGGGACAATCATGGACTTTATTCCAGAGGACAAGAGAAGTAACTTGACCTCATTTGGGGGTGCATCACTACAAAGAATGGGCTGCGGGAAGAGTTGGAAAATTGCTTGAGACACTCCATGAAAAACCACAGGGCAAGCGGACAGCAAAGTCCCCTCCACTGTCTAGGACTTGGCCTTTTTCACTTATTTTTGTATCCACAACGCTTCCAAACCCAATGTCAGGCCCAGGATAAGCAGTCAGGAAGTGCAGAGCGACTGAGTAAATAAAGCACAGATGGGGAAGATACTGGGAGTGAAGGATCAGTGTATCAATAGTTTTTGAGCACGAGGAGTTGGTGAGAGGCAGGAAGAAGATGGAAGGAAGATGAGGTTGGGGGTATCATGCCTACGTGGCCGGGACACTCCACAGGAGTGCAAGGGAACGTAGGTGCAGGTGGTGTTTGAAAGGGTGATGACAATGTCTAATGGGGCCTTACTCTACAGAGGCCATGCTTCTGAATGCTTCATTCAGTCACTTCTTTTATAACCTTATGCAGTAGGCACTATTATTCACTGACAGATGGGGACACTGAGGCACAGGGAGCTTAGGTAACATCCTGAAGTAACACAGCTAATAGGTGGCACAGCCAGGGTTTGAATCCTTGTCTCCTGATTTGGTACCTGCTCATTTGAGACACCTGTGAAATACCTGGGCTCAAATCTTGCAGGTGTAGGAAGCTCACCTACGTGCTGCTCTACAAATGCTCTTTTGGTCCTCAGGTGTCATTGTCATTTCTGTGACTCTAACGAGGTGCTTTAGTCACAGTTTTCCAGAGAAGCAGAACCAGCAGAGTGTATGTGCATGTGTCTTGTGCAGCCCTCCGGTTGTATGGGTGTGCACATCTCTATCTATCTATATCCACACAACACATCTACGACAACATAAGTAAGTATGGTGCTTGCTGAGCACACACGGTCGGGAGCCTTTGCTGAGGGTGGGCTGAAGTGTGAATTCCTCCTTGAAGAATCTGGAAAGTTTTAGGCTTGGATTGTCAGCACAGATCATCTTAGAACAGTACGTCTAGTAATGGTCCGACTGGTTCGTTTTGGTGGGGCAAAATGTGGGTTGATTGTTATTTTTAGGTATATTTAACATTTCTAGGAATAGAGAATGAAGCGAATATAGTTATGGCACCTATATTAATGTAGTCAGCCTCCAGGGTATTACGGCAGTAAAAGGAAGGCTGTTTTGGATATGTAGAGTGCATTCCCAACCCATGGGAGTGCATGGGTTTAACGCCTGACCCTGACATCTCAGGTAATAGTGAACAGCAGCGTCACAGGCGACCTGGCGAGGCTCACAGCTCACCCTCAGCATCAAGTTACTGTCTTTCTTCTGAATCAACACATTCATGTTCCCACATGTTTTCTCTGTGAACATTTTTGATGAATATTTATTGGCCTGGGTCATATTACCTTTCCTCCAGTGTATTTATTCGGGGCTAGCACTTTTAAATTCTCAGAAACTACCACAAGTATGGACATTTATTTTCTAGGTTCCAAGAAAACATTATCTATGCTGTTTGGAAAGATATTATTTGGTGTTTGGTTAGTTAAGAAACAGAGAATTGAAATCTGATCTTAATTTGGGGTCCTAGAACTCCTTTTTGAGAGTATAATTTTTATCTATATATAAGAATATTTTAGAAATAAAAGTATATTTAGGCTTTACATAGAACTTTATAAACATGAGTTCATTCCTTTTGTGTTCTTATGATGGTATGCAAAGTACAGTTATATTTTGAGTGGAGTCAGTCAAACCCTTAAAAGGATAAACTGGTTTAAATTGCTCAGTGGTCAAACCAGGAATTAGACCTCTGTCTCCAGATTCCCCAACCAGGGCACCCTGGGAAGTGGTGAAGGATGGGTTGACATCCTGGGAGGTCTGGTGAAAAGCGCGTAAGCCTTGGCATTATGGGTTCAAATCTCTGTGCTCCTCCTTACCAACTATATGAATTTGGACCAGTTATTTGATGTCTCTGAGCCTCATTTACCTCATCAACCAAACATGTGTCCATCAAGGGTTTGTTGTGAGCATTCAATGAGTTAACTGTAAGTGTCTGGCACAGAGCTTATGAAATATCTGTGCCCTTTTCCTCCTGCCTTTCTTTGTAATCACATGTGTGCTTCTCATTGGATAAATCTTCTCATAGGATAAATCTTTCTTATTTTGGAGCCCTCAGGAAAAATCCTGCTCAAAAGCTAAAAAGAAATGTCTACTATTATTTATTGTACATTATCT
Organism: Tarsius wallacei; assembly: GCA_963574415.1. Classification (NCBI taxonomy): domain Eukaryota; kingdom Metazoa; phylum Chordata; class Mammalia; order Primates; family Tarsiidae; genus Tarsius; species Tarsius wallacei. The sequence continues at coordinate 14,118 of CAUYQG010063367.1, forward strand.
TGGACTCTATTATGAATACATTCTCTGATATTATTTATGAAATGCCTGACATCACATGTGTCAGAGAAGTATTTCCCACTAAACACCAATGTACTAAAAAATTTACTTTTTACCTATTACAGTCCCTCATTCCCATAACAGAAGCTTGCTATAGAGTCTTTTTTTCTTCCTTCCTTCTCTTCTTTCTCACTTCCAGGGCCCGCAAGGGTACTCAGGAGAGAATTTATTTGGTTTTCTTTTTGGTTCATTGTTAAATGTGGAATGGGAAACACTGATATATAGAATACTAAAGTTGGTGATTATTTTAAGAAGTAGAGTGTATAGGTTATAAGAAGATCTGGATAAGAAGTACTTTATTAAGTGTCTACTAAGTACAGGTACTATGATGAACTTTTTTATATGCTTCACTTTACTTAAAGGCAGGGCTTTAAGTTCCAATTACAGGCAAGGAAAATAAGACTTATTCAAGATTGCACAGCTATTAGTAAGTGGCAGAGCTAGGATCTGAATCAACGACTGTATCATCTATCCTCCAGTGATATAACTGTCATTCTTGGAGAGTGGATGATGTGTCAGGCATCAAGCTAAGTTTTAGTCATACATTTCCATAACACTCCCCCGAAGAAGTCATTAATATCTCCATTTTAGAGAAGAAAAACTGAGGCATTCTAATTATGTGAATGACTTATTAACTTGTATTTCAATAATTTTTCCACACATTGCTAAATGATATTCATACTTTGAGGCATTGTCAAATCTTGAAAAGTATTTAAAACAAAAGTAATTTAATCAAAGTGATTGATATACATGCTAAAAAAAAAAGCAGAACCATTAATTTATAATAAAAAGTCACAGTTCCTGGCTTCATTGCTCCCTACTCTATGGTCATTGAGTTCCCTTGGGAGATTTGCTCATAAACCTCTAAAAAGTACTTATAGAAATATTCCTTAATTTATCCAATTTTGACACTTTCTATTGATGAATTAACTCACACCCTTCCGTCATCCATCTTTCTTCTCCCAATCTAAATATTTCTCTACATTCCATTTCAAAAATGAATGTAAAACTTCATTTCTTTTTTATTCCTCTTTTTGGCTAAAGGATATCATCACATATCTTCTCAAGAAAAGGTGTCTCTTTTCCTTGATGTATCATTAGATGAGCCAATTAAGCTTTTATTTTTCTATTCTGATTATTTGGCTGGGTATAAAACTCTAAGTTGAAAATAATCTTTTCTCTGAAATTTGAGGACTTTGAGGTAGTATCAGCAAGATTGGAATAGGAATTTTCAGTCCTCATGCTCCCTGCAGAAACACTGATTTTGATAGCTACCCATAGTTGAGAATACCTTTGTGGGAGTCCAGAAGTCCAGAAGTCCAGTGGAGAGGCCTCAGCACCCATGGAAGCAAAAATCTAAGAATAGATGTATAGAAAAGGTTAAGAAAAAAAACTCTTTCATTTTACTGACAATATCTTTCCTCCAGGGTGAGCAACTCCTCAGCCTGAAATTGCTCCAGCAGATGAAAGTGAGAGCACAGTGAGCACTTGGCTTCTTCAACCATGCAGGAAGCTGCCCAGGAGGCCTACATCTGACTTGTCCCACTTGGATCACTAAGAGGAGCCACACAATTGAATAAGGGGGTAACTAGGAGCAGGGCAAAGGGGTGGGGGCAAATGGGGAATTGAATTCCACAAAGAGCCATGGTTTTTTTTTTTGTTTGTTTGTTTGTTTTTTATTTTATTTTATTTTATTTTATTTTATTATGTTATTGTGGGGTACAGTTAGGGGTTAGGCATACAAAAATATTTCGTTCAGGTACCCTTGTTGATAAGAGATGTCTCCCCATCTTCAGATAGATACCCACCACCATTAATCCCATCCCCCTCACTCTCCCCCCCCCCCCAGTTTCCCACCACAGTCAGACATTTTCTTGTGGTAATACGTTGGATGATCAAGGTCTACTATATGAGTGAGAACATGTGATACTTAGTTTTTTGTTTTTGTGAGAGGTCACTCAGTATTATGGACTC
>CAUYQG010063368.1:0-22699 GCA_963574415.1 Tarsius wallacei
TTTTTTTTTTGTTTTTTGGGGGTTTTTTTGCGTCATAGTCTCACTTTGTTGCCTAGGCTGGAGTGTTGGGCTCAGGCAATCCTTCCACCTCAACCTCCTAAGTAGCTAGAATCACAGGTGCATGCCACCACATCTGGCTAATTTTTTACTTTATTGTAGAGATGAGGGCTTGCCAAGTTGCCCAGGCTGGTCTCAAACTCCTGGGCTCAGGCAATCCTCTCGCCTCCCAAAGCGCCGGGATTCATTTGTGAGTATTTTAATCGAAATTTGAGTTGCACCAGATGCTTCTAGTTTGCTACCTTCTAACTCAGAAAACTGCAAGACCCCCCCCCCCCATTGGAGTAGACCACTTAATTTTCAATTCTCAAAGGACGAAGTTTCCAAACTCTGAAGAAGATGTCTCTGAGGAAGTGGAGGAATGTGGAGAAATCTGGTGTCAGGGCTGCAGGAAGAAATTTGGGTCTCAGTTTGCTGGTGTTGAGATAAGATGCGAGTAGAGTCCTGAGACAATTCATAATAAAAATGGGGATGGCTTGGTGGCTCAGCCTGTCATCCCAGCGCTTTGGGAGGCCAAGGTGAGTGGATTGCCTGAACCCGTGGATTCGATACCAGCCTAGGCAACTTGGCGAGACCTCATCTCTATGATAAATCAAAAATTAGCTGGGTGTGGTAGTGTAAGCCTGCAGTTCTGGCTACGTGGAAGGCTGAGGCTGGAAGGATCGCCAGAGTCCAGCAGGTCGAGGCTGCAGTGGCCGTGAGTGTGCTCCTGCCCTCTAGCCTGGGTGACAGAGTGAGACCCCCAACTCAAAAACAAACAGACAAGATGGGGATGGGCAATAACTCAGTCTTTTAAAACATTTGTTTTCTAGTCTTTTTTTGTTAAACCTTCACAGAGCTTGGAGTTTAATTTGGAGTTGTAATGGACGCATGCTCATTTTCTTATTTCTTTCTCCTTTTATTCCCTTCCATTTCTTAGTTTTCCAATTTATATTATGACTGCTAGTTTTCTCCTTTGAAAATAGTTCTAGTTCTTAATTCTGTGTAGTGTTTAAGAGGCCAGAGTTCCAGGCTGTCCTAGTGGTGGACCTTAGATGTGTCGTTTGCATATTTTCTGGATGTATTCTCTCATGGACAGAATGAGAGGCTTGGACTAGATGTGCCCTGAGGTTCCTTCCAGGTACAATATTTTATTACAGTATTTCTGGATTCCATGATCACCAAGAATCTTAGAATGGGCAAGGGGGTGTGCGGTGGTGAGGAGAGGGAACCTTTGCAATGAGGATTATAGGAAAATTTCTTTTTCTCTCTTTCTTTACTTCTTGTTCTTTGTGAGCATCTTGTTTGTATGTTGAGTAGAGTGAAACAGGGCCCACTGAATGACGAATGAAGGCCCACCATTTGCCACCCTGAGCAGGACCACAGAGGCACTTTCTTCGAAAGTCTGCATATCAAGGCTTGGTTCAGAACTGACCTCTTGTGAATTGCCACACGCCCCAGTCTGTTCCTGATTGGGAAGAGCGGTCTTAACTCCAAAAGCAACTCCAGTGGGAGGAAGACTGTATTGATGGCACTTTCTGCTCATTGGCCACAGAAAGTTTCGTGCTTCCTTGGTTTCTTTTATGTTGGGCCTGGAGGATGTTTATTTTCCCACAGTTGCATTTGGATTCTTTTGTAAGGCTTACTTTGGAGAAGTTAAGAAAAAGCTTGCTTTTTAACTAGTCAGCCTTTTAGAGAACATCAAACCGTGTGACTAAGTGTGGAAACCTGCACGTTAAATATCTGATGCACTATAATGACTTCCGGAATAATATGATTCCAGCTTACCCAAATGTCTGTACGTTTTGAAAAGGACCCTTTTTCCCTGTCTTCTCTGTCTTCTCCTGTGTTTTATTTATTTATGGAATTATTAATTTGTTGAATTACTGAATTATTGATTTATTTGAGTTGGAGTCTCTATCGCCCAGGCTGGAGGGCAGTGGCATGCTCCCGGCCCCTGCAGCCTCGACCTGCTGGGCTCAGGTGATCCTTCTGCCTCAGCCTTCCAAGTTGCTGGAACTACAGGCGTGCGCCACCATGCTGAGCTGATTTTTTGATTTATTGTGGAGACGGGGTCTCAGTCAGTCCTCTTGCCTTGGCCTCACAAAGTGCTGGGATTACAGGTGTGAGCCACTGTGCCCAGCTAACACTCCCTCTTTTTGTCAGAGAGTTCAGATTCATGATGACTAGGTGCCCTCTGGTTATTTGGAGATGGGGATTTTTGAGGACAGGTTTAAATTTTCACTTACAGCTAATTAGTCATTCTCTTAATGGGTCTGGTGTTTGGATTTGGGAGATGAGTATAGTTTGCTCTTTTGCCTGTTTTCTAAAGCAAAGTGATCAAACATGCATTCCTTCTCTTTTGCTACTTGAACAATTTTTGTTCAGTCATGAAATCTTGTGTATAATACTCTAGTCTGGTCGACAAAGCAAGAACCCTATCTCCAAAAAAAGAAAATCTACATAAAATAATTAGAACGAGGTTGTATGTTTGTTTATTATTATAGGTTTCCATTTAAAACTTTTTAATTTTTGAACAGTTATTATATTCACATAGTCTAAATTCAGAGAGAGCTATATAGCTGGATATGGCCACCATTAGTTGTTTCTTGTGAATCCTTCCAGAGACAACATTATTGTGTTTTACATAATTATTGGTAGCACATTGGACAATTTTACAGAGATTAGAAATATGATCTCTTTTTTTTAACCTTGTTTTATTTTAATTTTTATAAATATTTGTAGGCTCCAAAATTACAGATTTTTTTTCCCTAAAATTACGTTGTTAACCTGTTCTCTTAATAGTTATGTTAACTGTCAGTATATTTTTCTATTTAACTATCTGAAAGTTCTTTTTTTTTTTTTTTGATTTTGAGTCACACTATTTGTCATCCAGGCTGGAATGCACTGGTACGCTCATGGCCACAACAGCTTCGACCTGCTGGGCTTAGATGATCCTTTCCGCCTCAGCCTTCCAAGTAGCTGGAACAGCAGACGCATACCACCACGCCTGGCTAGTTTTTGTGATTTTTATTGTAGAGATGAGGTCTCACCAAATTGTCCAGGCTTGTCTCGAACCCTTCAGCTCAGGCAATCCTCTTGCCTGGGCATCCCAAAGTGCTGGGATGACAGGCTGTGCCACCGCGCCCAGCCATGAAAGTTCTTAGTAATTGTCTTTGTGCAGTCTTCACAGTAAATATTTATTGTAGTACTTTATGGACTGATGGATAGAATTCAGCACATAAAACAGGAAAAGATTTTACCCCAAGGTTACTTCTCCCTATTTGAATGTGAATGTTTAGATATTAAAGATAAATCTAATGTTTCCAAGTCCCAGTTGAAGGAACCAAGTCAGTAGTTTCTTTTAGCAATGGGAACTGAGAAATGTAGAAACCAAGGTGTGGGTCGCATGTAGTAGGGAACGCTGGGCTGCAGGAGGGAGGAAATAAAGCTGATGTCAAAAGAAACAAAGAGAGACAAGTCGTTCTCTTGGGTCCTATTTCCTCTCTAAGCCCTGGCTCCAGCTGCATTTTGTAGTCTGAAAACCTTGAATAAATTCCCCTTTATTGCTTAAGCTCGCTTGGGTGGGTTTCTGTTACTTGCAACCTTTCTGCCATTTACTTAATTAAAAGGAAAACAGTCGCTGACTTTGTCCCCCTCCCCCACCTTGGGAAGGTGAATCTTCTCTTTCTCTCTCTCATTAATTTACTTTAAATAAACTGTATTTTCTAATCTAGAAAAAAGGAAAACAATCAAAGAAGCAGGTTTTCAGAAAATAGAAGAAAACAAATCTGAGCTAGTGATCTGCCTGGTTTGTCATATTGAGCTTGTTACAGCAACAACACACAGTGGCAGTCCGTGGAATCATGCGGTCATGCCTTCCACAGCCTAAGTCCAAAGACCAGGTGTTGACTGAGTACTGCAGCTGCAGCTGAGTTCCCAGGCGGGACAGTGGGTGAGACGGCTTACAACTGCTGTCTTGCTTCATTCTCACATCTTCAACGAAACTGTGATTCTCATTCTCATGTCAGAGAGGCTAAGGTTGTGTAACTGGCTTCAACTCACACATGGCGCTGAATTGGTAGAGCCAGGATTCCATCTCAGGTCCGAATGAGTCCAGGTTCTGCGCTCTTGACTCCTAGACATGCTTTTAAAAGGTGCTTTTCCCATAGAGTCTGTCATTCTTGTTGGCTTTGTGAATGCCAGCCAACCTAGACTTTCAAGGTTCAGCAAGCCTACCCAGAGCTCAGGTCCTAAAACAGGGCTCGACAACTTTGTGGTCCATTTGAGTAGAACGGTTTCCCTTTGTCTGGTATTCTGACTTTGTTTCCATCATCTCCAGAAATGTGGATCTGCGAGAATACTTGTCTGAAGAAGTGCAAGCAGTACACAAGAATACCACCTACGACCTCATTGCCAACATCGTACACGATGGCAAGCCCTCCGAGGGCTCCTACCGGATCCATGTGCTCCATCATGTGAGTGGCTGCTGTCTCATGGCCGGGTGGCAAAGCCAGGTGGTGTTACTTTGGCATTTCAGAGGGCAGCTCCCTTCAGTTTGCCCTTGCCTGACCTTGGCTTTGGGACTCTGCAAGTAACAGCTGTCTGTGGTTAGTTTAGGGCATTTCTCAATTTTGGCTCACATTGGGCTCACCTGGGGAGTTTTTAAAAATCTTAATCCCTGGGGACCATCCCAGGCCAGTCACATTAGAACAGTGGTGGTCAACAGGGGCAGAGGTTAGGGATGTTGGTATATATTCTGCAGTGCACAGGAGAGCCCCTGTGATAAAGAATTATCTGGCTCAAAACATCAATCAGCACCAAAGTTATGAGACTGCATGAGATTATCTGGAGGTGGAAGCTGGCACTTGATGTGTGAAAGTCTCCCCGGAGACTCTGATGTGCAGCCAGGGTTGAGAACCTGTGTCCTAGACTAGAGCCATACCACCCAAGTGGGATCCTTGGGCCAGCCACGTCGGCATTATCTGAGAGCTGTTAGACATGCAGAATCTAGTGGGGCGGGTGGTCACATCTATAATTCCAGCACTTTGGGAAGCGGAGGCAGGAGGATTGCTTGAGACCAGGAGTTGGAGACCAGCCTGGGCAACAAAGTGAGACTCTGTCTCTACAAAAAATAAATAAAATTAAATTAGCTGGTTGTGGTGGTGCAGGCCTGTAGTCCTAGTTACTTGGGAGACTGAGGCAGGAGTATTCCTTAAGCCCAGGGGTTGAAGGCTATAGTGAGGCTGCAGTGAGCTATGATCACACCACTGTACTCAGTGTAGCCTGGATGACAGACGGAGATGCTGTTTCAAAAAAAAGAAAGAAAGAAAGAGTGAAAAAAGAAATGCAGAATTTCAGGTCCCCCAAACCTACTAAATCAGAATCTTCATTTCTGGTTTGTACAAAAGTAAAGTATGTGAAACACGAGTTTAGGGGCTCATTTTTTGCTCACAATTTTGTGAATTTATCTCAAGCTGAAAATAAAACGTACTTGAGATGTATTTGTTATCACATAGATTATTAGCACATATTGTTCTAATTTGATTAGTCTCTTTTGAGACTATGGGCTTAATAGTAACTGGCTGTTATCAGTTTAATAACTATCTGTTTATCAAGTGCTTTACTGTGTGCTTCATGGACATTAATCTCATTTCTATCCTTAAAACACACCTCCAGGCGGGTATCAGTAGCATCCTTTTTACAGATGAGGAAATGTAGGCTCACAGTTTGAGTAAATTATCTTTTTTTAATTGTAGAGACAGAGTCTCGCTATGTTGCCTAGACTGGTCTCAAACTCCTGGGCTGAAGCAGTCCTCCTGCCTTGACCTCCCAAAGTGCTGGGATTACAGGCATGAGCCAATATGCCGGGCCTTGAGTAATTTATCTGATGCCTGTAGAATTGGGATCTGAACCCAGATACTTGGCTTCAAATTCCATGTTCTTAACTAGTCCTTGAACAAGGAATAGGGGCTTGCTTATGTGATCTGGGCTTGCTTTATTTTTCCTGTCTTCTGAATTGTTGGAATATCCAGAATACCTATATTCTATGATATTGGTCTTCTACATTTCCTAGAAGTTTGGATGGATAAGGCAGGTGGGCTGCCAGAAGTACTCTGCCTTAATCCAGAAATTTCTTTTTCCCTTGCTCAGGGAAGCATGAAGTGAGGTAGTTTTTGCTGTATTTGCAGTGTTTGTAGCAGGTTAGTAGGAAGCATAGTGTCCACCAAGGTCACCTTTTGGGATTGTGTCTTGCTTCTGTTCTTTGGGGTCAGGGTGTGGAGAGTGGGAGTGTCCATGTTTATGTTCTCCCAGTAGCTGGCACTGCACCTCCCAAGTGAGAATGTCTAGTCTGTCACTTCTGAGCAGGAAGGAGACGTCTTAGATGAGCAGTAGAAGGCTTCCACTTTCTTCTCTTTAGTATGTGCCTAAATTCTTCTTTTTTTTTCAAGTTTGAGTTTTACTCTGTCGCCCAGACTGGAGTGCAGTGGCCGCTCCCGGCCACCGCAGCCTCGACCTGCTGGGCTCTGGCAATCCTTCTGCCTCAGCCTTCCGAGTAGCTAGAACGACAGGTGTGCGCTACCACGCCCGGCTAATTTTTGATTTATTGTAGAGATGAGGTCTCGCCAAGTTGCCCAGGCGGGTCTCAAACCCGCGGGCTCAGGCAACCTAAATTCTTCTTAAAAGATGTACAGACTGGGCGTGGTGGCTCATGCCTATAATCCCAGCACTTTGGGAGGCTGAGGTGAGAGATTGCCTGAGCCCACGGGTTCAAGACCAGCCTGGGCAACTTGATGAGACTTCATCTCTACGATAAATCAAAAAATTAGCTGGGTGTGGTGGCGCATGCCTGTAGTTCCTGCTGCTTTCAAGGCTGAGGTGGAGGAATTACCTGAGCCCAGCAGGTTGAGGCTGTGGTGGCCATGAACGTGCCACTGCCCTCCAGCCTGGGCCACGGAGTGAGATTTTGACTTAAAAAAAAAGTACAGAAACCCAGATTCCACTGTACCTCACGGAATCATTGATAGGAATTAAGTTTGTGGTGATCAATCCATCAAAAGCTTTGTGAATTGACTCGTGCCCGGCAGAGGTTATTCACCCTTTTCTTTATGACTCTGGCTGGGTCACATCTGGTGACTGTTCTGATTTTTTTTTTTTCCGAGCAGGAGTCTGACTCTGTCGCCCAGGCTAGAGGACAGTGGCACGCTCCCGGCCACCACAGCCTTGACCTGCTGGGCTCGGGTGTTCCTTTTGCCTCAGCCTTCCAAGTAGCTGGAACTACAGACACATGCCACCATGCCTGGCTAATTTTTTTATTTATTGTAGAGCTGAGGTCTTGCCAGGTTGCCCAGGCTGGTCACGAACCTGTGGGCTCAGGCAGTCCTCTCACCTCAGCCTCCCAAAGTGCTGGGATTATGGGTGTGAGCCACCGTGCCCAGCCCTGATTTTTTTTTAACTCTTGGCTGTGAGCCCTTTCTGCTACACCATTTTTGGTTTTAGGGAGCCAGCTAAGCCAGCCCTTCATACTTCCTGCAGGGAACTGGCAAATGGTATGAATTACAAGACCTCCAGGTGACTGACATCCTTCCTCAGATGATCACGCTGTCGGAGGCTTACATTCAGGTGAGTCAGCCCCAGACCCAGTGGGTCCTGGATGGGTGGGGTGTGGGGCCGGTGGGAGGAGTGGGCCAAGGCAGGAGGGGTGGTAGAGTTAGAACCTTGGTGGGAGGGCCAGGTGCCTGCTGGGATATACTGAGGAGTGGGGGGGGGGGCGGGGGGCAGATTATATGACCCTGTAAATCAAACAGATTTTCAGAAGAGAAGAGAGCGGGGACACCTGGAAAGTTTATGAGTGAGTAAAGAAAGTTGTGTCTATGGCCAGGTGTTGCAGAGGTCTGTGATCTGTGAGGAGGCTGGCTACATGTCAGACCTGAGCTGTCCCTAGCACCCAGGCAGTGTTCTCGCTGGGATCCCCTGCCCTCTCCACATGCCTTTTTGAGTGTCAGTCATGCTATTCTGGCTGTCTTTTCCTTCGGACTGAGAGCCCGTGGAGCACAGTGTCTCTGTCTTCTCTTTTTGTAGCTGTTCTAGTACCTGGCAAAAGAAGGAAGAGACTAAGAAACGCCACAGTTTTGAAAAAGACACGTGCTGCCTCGCTCTCCATGGACAGCTCTTTTGTTTCCTCGTGGCCTTGTCTACTGTTGTATGCTTGGCCATGCATCCTTTTTAGAAAGGGAATTTTTAGAAAGAGAGGGAGAGAATGAGTAGAAACTTGAAAACAGAATGAAAGGCATTTTCAGGGGCTGTAGCAGGTACACAAGTGGGGTGACAGGTTGCCCATTGCCTGGCACAGAACAGGTATTTGATAACTATTTATTGACTGGCTTCTTCCTAGACCAGCTCTTCAGTGTGTGTTTTCATTTCTTACAGATCTGGAAGAGGCGTGATAATGATGAAACCAACCAGCAGGGTGCTTGAAGGCGGCCTTGGCAGCCTTTGCTCCCGAGGGCTTTGACTGAGGACAGTAATGTGAATCCTGAAACTGGGGCCTGCCGGCAGGTGTCCTGAGCCAGTCCAGTTTGTGCGGATTCTGGCCGCACCAGAGCATCAGGAGCCCACTTGCCTGGGATGGCCCTGCCCTGTCCCCAGCTGTTCTTTTCTCCTGCTCATTGAGCTCCTAGCTTCAGCAGGGAAGAACTTTTTCAAATATATGTAACTTCTGAGAAGCTGAAGGACAGATTTCCAAACATCAAGTCTCAGAATTCTAGGAATAAGCACGAAGCTAATGACATCCTACATCTGGTATAGGTAGATGATTTTGCTATGGTTCTCCTCATTTCCTGATGTGTTTTTTGGAACGAATTAAATATCTTCCTGTTTTTAAACCAGCCTCTTGTTTTATGTCCTTTCCTTTGACTTCTAGCTAAGGGGCAGATTTATCTTCCTTTTTAATCTTCGTGAACTCTGCCCTACAGTCTGTCATCTGGTGCACATCATGCTTGCCTCTAGTCAGCTGGTGGGTGGTGTGTCCGTTTGCACTTGTAACAATAGATTATTGTGGTGCTTAACTAGAGTGCTGGAGGCTGGCAGTTTCAGGCTACAGTGCAGGTCTGTGTAAGGGAGCAGAGAAAGAAGGAAATAGGATGAGTTCCTCACTATGGCACATTTCTGAGGAAGTCTAAGCCAGGCCCAGAGCTGAGATAGCCTGTCAGAAGATTCAGGCAGAAACTGGTCCCTCAAGCTCAGTCCTGGGCTGCAAGCAGCTTGGAGGAAGTGCGGCTTTGGATCTGAGAATGTGGAAAGCAGGTGGAGGCGTCAGTCAACCACAGCGGGTTATCTTAAAGGGAGACCAGAGCCACGTCCATGGCTGCCACCTTTTGCTTCTTGGACGCAACGCTGTCCTTTTTTCCTACACTTCTCTGGCAGCTCCAGTATTCCCTTTGCAGGCTGTCTCTTCTGGCTGCCCATGAACACTTGGGATTCTAAGACTCCATCCCAGGCCCTTTCTGTCTTCACTTGCCACTTAACAGAGGTGACTCAGAAGCAGATTTTTTTTTTTTTTGAGTTGGAGTCTCACTCTGTCGCCCAGACTGGAGTGCAGTGGCCGCTCCCGGCCACCGCAGCCTCGACCTGCTGGGCTCCAGCGATCCTTCCGCCTCAGCCTTCCAAGTAGCTGGAACTACAGGTGCACGCTACCACGCCCAGCTAATTTTTTGATTTATTGTAGAGATGAGGTCTCGCTTGCCCAGGTGGGTCTTGAACCCGCGTTCTCAGGCAATCCACTCACCTCAGCCTCCCAAAGGCGCGGGATTACAGGCTGAGCCACCGAGCCCAGCTAAATGTAGACTTTTTAAAACACAACTGCAATATCATTATCATACCTAAAAATTATTGGTAATTTCTTAATACAATCAAAGATCCAATGTGATCAGATATCCATTTATTCTGTAGTTTACCTGATTTGGACTCTACCTAAAGACACTTATTGTGATTTGTTTATATGTTTTTCTTTTTCTTTTCTTTTTTTTTTGAGTTGGAGTCTCACTCTTGCCCAGACTGGAGTGCAGTGGCATGCTCCCAGTCACCGCAGCCTCGACCTGCTGGGCTCTGATGATCCTTCCGCCTCAGCCTTGCAAGTAACCAGAACTACAGGCGTGCACTACCATGCCTGGTTAATTTTTGATTTATTGTAGAGATGAGGTCTCACTAAGTTGCCCGAGTGGGTCTCGAACCTGTGGGCTCAGGCAATCCGCTCACCTCAGCCTCTCAAAGTGCTAGGATTACAGGCTGTGCCGCCGAGCCTTGTCTGTTTATTTGTTTTTCATTCCTCTTTTAGCCTATTGCTTCCTTCACTCCATTTCATTCTTTATAGTTTATTGTGGAAAAAATCAGGCTGTTTGTCCTGTAGAGTTTTCATACAATGAATTTTGTTTATTGTGCAGTCGTGATAGGTTTATTATGTTTCTCTGTCCTTTGTACTTACTGTAAATTGGTAGTCAAAACTGAAAGTCAGTATTTTAAAAAAATATAGTGAACAAAAAACAAAGACATTTTTACTGCTTTTGGAAGCCCATTGGATTGAGTTACTATTTCAAGTCCAACTAATTTTGTTTCTCTATGTTTGGAAATGCAGAAGGAGTCTAGAGATTATAGAATAACAATGGTGTGAAATATTAGGGATTTAACTCTACTTCAGGGGAGAATACACATTTGACATTGTTTACTCCCAGGAATATCTGACTCTGATGGGACAGTTTCCCCTTTTCCCAAGAAAAGGAAACTTTAGCTATGAAATCAAGTAGAAAGTTTCTAAAGCTGCCATTTTGTGTGGGAGAGTTTCAAGCTGTAGTACCTGCATCTCATTTTCTGGAAGTAGATGGAAATGGATTAGGAGGTAGACAAGTTTTCTGGAAGTAGATGGAAAAGGATGTGGGTGGTAGACAGGTTTACTAGGGGTTAGGCAAAAGGCAACTGCTGCATGTTGTAAAGTGAAAACGGAGAATATATTAGGTTCAGAGCTCCTTTGTATCACACATAATATCTAACATGTTTGATAGCTGCTTTCATACTTCTTTTTAAAAAATTGCATATGACAGTGGATAGAGTTCAGAAGAAGTTGTGTAATCTGAGGAACTCAGGACCCCAGACAGCTCATTAACCTCTCTCTCTCTCTCTCTCTCTCTCTCTGTCTCTCTGTCTCTCTGTCTCTCTGTCTCTCTCTCTCTGTCTCTCTGTCTCTCTGTCTCTCTCTCTCTCTCTCTCTCTCTCTCTCTCTCTCTCTGTCTCTCTCTCTCTCTCTCTCTCTCTCCCTGCTGTCTCTCTCTGACCCCCAGCCCCGTCTCTGTCTCTATCTCTCCCTCTCTCCTCTTCTTCCCCTTTGCCCCTCTCCCTGTGAGCGTGCACGCGCGCGTGTGTGTGTGAATGTGTGTTTCAAATATGCTTTGTTTAAATTGAGTCAAACACTAGTGCAGGAACACTGGACCAACTCTGCAGTGAAGATGTCATATGCAAGATCAAAGATTCTGAGATGTGAAGTGTGATGGTGACACGTTTCAGGGAACAACCAAAGAAGGAGAAGAAGCACCCTTAGGAGGTAGCAGGGTCTGGAGCCTGATGATTGTTGTCAGTTGCCTTCTTCACAGGGTCTGAAATAAGCCTCAGCTATCCTATAGATGGTGATGACTTCACGTCCCCAGCCCCTCATCAAGAGGCTTCTTGGATTATAACTCCTATGCATTGGCCTATCCTCATTTAATACGCTTGTATCCTGACTTGGATAAGACTCAGGGGCAAAGAAACACAGATTCCATCTTTGTATAACCTTGCAGGACATTCACTCGACTTTGAAGAAGAATTAGTTTTACTACATCATTTTCTTTTATGTTCTGATGCCAAGGCCCAATGCCAGTTGACAAATTATCAGGCCTGCATCTTTTTAGAAAGCACTCAAACAACCACACCCACTTCACTCTGCTTTGGGTACCTATGAGCATTTGCATTTGTTGCCCAGCTCTCGATAGAATTCTGACAATGAGCCGGGCTCGGTGGCTCAGCCTGTAATCCCGCGCCTTGGGAGGCTGAGGTGAGTGGATTGCCTGAGCCCGCGGTTCGAGACCCACCTGGGCAGGTGAAACCTCATCTCTACAATAAATCAAAAAAATTAGCCGGGCGTGGGAGCGCGCGCCTGTAGTTCAAGCTACTTGGAAGGCTGAGACGGAAGGATCGCCAGAGCCCAGCGGGTCGAGGCTGCGGTGGCCGGGAGCGGCCACTGCACTCCAGTCTGGGCGACGGAGTGAGACGCCAACTCAAAAAAAAAAAAACAAAAAAAACAAAAAACAGAATTCTGACAATGAAAGAACCTCTCCCAGTTACAATATTCTTAGTTACTCTAGGAACAGGTAAATTATCTTCATTTTGCAAGGGGCATTTGGCATCCCTATGGCTAGAAAATCTGTCCTTCAATCTACCTTAAACTATCACAGGAAGAACTGTGTCCTCTGGAGGTCCAGTCAGCTAGACAAAGTTTAGTGTGATCTTGTGCTTGTCAAATGGGCAATGGGCATCTTTTCGTTTTCCTGATTCTTCCAAGCTGAGGAAAGAAAGTATGTCTAAGGTCGTATGAAAGAAGCCGTAACACCAAATTCAAAGGAAACAATATTTTACTTATGAAGTAGTACCTGTTCTTTCCCTTCCTCCTTCTCCTCCTCGCCGCCTCTCTCCTCCTTATCCTTATTCTTTCCTCTTTCTATCCTTCTCTCCCTCTCCCTCCCTCCCTCTCTCCCTTCCCTGCCTAGTTACTAGAACAGTAGTTTCTATGTGTGAAAAGTAGGTGACATCCCATGTCGTTCTCTTCTCTGCCTACTCCCTTTGACTTCTTGTTATTGGTCTTCCATTATCATGCTGTTTGTGGAGCACCATGGAAATTTCTATAACAATTAATTGTCCTTTCCTAAATAAAAAGGGCAGCTAATAAGTGTTAGGAACTCAAAAGGGCAGTGAACTGAGTGCTCCTGTGAGGCTAGTGAAATTTTGGAAATTACTTATAGCAACTGCCTGATTAAACCTCTTCATTTTACAGACGAGAAAATAGGTTCAGAGGAGTTACAATCTCCTTAAAACCACATAGGTAGTTTGTGTAAAACTTCAGTTTAGTGTTCTTTCTGCCTACCACTCTATACTAGATACTACTACAGCCCACCGGAACATGACCTTCATAAAGGCAGGAATCATGTCTGTCTTATTAGCTAATGTTTCCCCAGTGCTTGCCATAGATAAAAATGCTTTGAATTTATGAATACATTATGCTTAAGTTTTTCAGACTGGGATACACATTGTGATACATGAAATCGTGGGGGAAAACCAGGTATAGTTTCATAAGATGCTAATTCAGATTTGTCTTGAGGATTAGTTTATATTTTATAGCTAACAATTTTAAAATTTATCTTAAACTAATTCATGCTGTGAAATGAATGGTAAATTTGCATAAAATTTAAAAATAAAATGAATAGACATCAAAGTCATTATGAGTTTCAACCGGAACTTTTTATCTCTACCCCAGAGAGCTTGGTGTTCCTAGATCTTCCCATTTTTATAGGTAAGTTTGAAATCTAGTTTTTGGCTGAGTATGATGACTCAACCTGTAATCCCAGTACTTTGGGAGGCCAAGGCTAGAGGATTGCCTGAGCCCAGGGGTTCGAGACCAGCCTGGGCAACTTGGTGAGATCTTGTCTCTACAACAAAGCACAAAAACTAGCCGGGCTTGGTGGCGTGCATCTGTAGTTCCAGTTACTTGGAAGGCTGAGGCAGAAGGATTGCCTAAGCCCAGCAGGTCGAGGCTGCAGTGGCCATGAGCATGCCACTGCACTCTAGCCTGGGTGACAAGAGTGAGACTCCAACTCAAAAAAAACAAAAGAAATCTAGTTTTTAATATGATGTCTGGCTTTTAAATGTCAACAACTAACTCAGAGTTTTAAAACTTGTGTGGAGCAAAAGAAATAAAAATCCTGTTTCTGAGCACCAGTTGTAACATCTGAGAAAAAAATATATGTTTAGACAGGAAGTAGATACTGGACAAGACCATCTTGCCATGGTGGCTGTCATTCTGGCCACAACTGATTCTCAGTTTCAAACTGGCCAGAACTCAGAGGTGAAAGGGTGAAGGCAAGAGACCTCTATAAGTTAGGACAAATCCCCACCTCAAACATCTGTCTTTTTAGGTAACCTCTAAATGAAAGCAAAATATGTAGATGCTTTTCAAAAATTATAATCATGTCTCAAAAAGAGAGAAGCCAGAGACAGGAAATTTGAAGATGATTTCACATCTATTCTGCTCTACAAGAGATTGCTAGTATGATGATGGAAAGAAGTCTAAATTCAACCTCATTGAGTAATGATACCATTTTTGAGGGGGAAAAATCAATGAAAGACATTTATATTACAAGTGAATTAAAACATTCTACATAATAACAAATGCGTCAGTGTGTGAATGGTTCTGAAAATTTAACAGTTCATCAATGGAATTCCCCATTTGGTCTGAAGATAATTCAATAATTTTCCCACCTCAATACAACCAAAACAAGATTAATGTATTTTGTTATTGTACTTTTTGTTTCATAATTTTTCATGTGATATAAAATATGTGCTATATATTGTATCTCAACTATTCTAAAGAATAGAAGATATATATTCTCCTAATAAATGCTATATCCAGGTATTATATATGACTTGAACTCAGGTTTCCTTGCCAAATCCCCACATGTGCTGACATAACTGCTGCTTCTTCCTGTCTGTGACAGATTCTCTCCCCAGAGCCCTACCTCTTTTTGAGGTTTTTGTAGGGCTTCTGTAGGCACCTATCTCACTGTGGCCTCACTCAGAGCACAGAAGTACACCGCTGAGTCCATGAGCTGTGAGGTTGTGATGGTGAGGTTGATGGAACTGGTAGATTTCTGGAAGTTCAGAGAATACCGACCCTTTGTTTCACCTTGCTCATTATAAGAGTCCTGACGAATAAGGAAAATCATTTCTCCACTTGGTGGTTGTTTGTACCAGAATAAGTAATAAGTAGTTCCACTGGTTTCATACACACAATCCAAGGTCACATCCTCCTTCTCCACCACAGAAATTTTAGTCTGAGCTTGAGTCACCTTCTTGGCCATGCTGAATCCTGCAGGAAAGATGAAAGAAATAGACTGATCCCTTGCTTGTAACCAAGGGAATGCAAGGAATGAAGTGGCCTAAGAACCCTGTGCTCTGATTCCATTGCTCATTACCCCTCCTTCCTAAGCCTCATTAGACTACAAAGATGTCTCTCTCCACACCTTTCAGAACAGACAGGAGCCTGAGTTCCTGTGGTCATCCTTACCAAGACAGATGGAGGCTATGACTGTCCTCAGCAGCCTGGCAATCAGCATATTGGCAGCCCCTCCTCTGAGTGAAATGTTCTATGTTCTGCCTCAAATCCAGATCTTAACTTCACACTCTACACCCAAGAAGCACAAGCAAAGTTACTGGGCTGTGTGATGCTTCTGTCCCATACAGGAAATACAGTTAGCTGATCTAGGACACGGGTGACTGTGTCAAGTCACATGCTTCCTGTATAGGTGGAACATGCTAGACTGTCCTGAGTGCCTATTTTGTCTCATTGTAACTTATTGGACTAGAAATAAGCAGTGGTAAAATTGAATCATGTTTAGTTAATTCATCTTTGATGGAAAATGTGGCACTTAAACTTTATTATGAACTATAGCGAATAAATAGTATAACATGGATATACACCTTTTGTTCTTCTGTATCCCTTTCCCAAAAGAATCAAGGTTAGAAATAAATCACAAAGTTTTGACTCTAATAGGAAGGGAGAACTTTTAGTCTCAATCTCTGTTCCTACCTTGCTAATCATCGATTTCTGCAAAAGTTACATGAGAAATATTTGATTGTTAATGAATGATTTCACATCATACTTCCTGAATCACTAAATCTGTCCAGGGTGTACCATGTCCAGTAACAGCAGGAGAAATCATATATATGTATATGTGCACACACATTTTATGCATGTGTATAGACAAAAATAAATTTCAAAAATTCTTCTCAGTTCTCTAATACAGGATTTCTATTATAACTCAATATGCATATTCCTGAAATGCATCCTGCTCTTACCACAAACATTAATTATGATGGAAACTAGAATACGCAAAAAAACCCCAAAGTATACAATTTGTAACAAGAGCATTATCAAAACCAATAGAATACCACAGAGTTCAATCTCCATTGGTTTTTGTCCCTAGCATCACAGTGAGAAAACTCTGCAGTTTTAAGATATTGGCACTTGTGTTTCACCCCTCTACACATAGATCATGTATTTACAATAAGACAAGGTTCATAAAAATTTTGTTATTGTTCTTCATAAATCAATATTTTTAACATTAGAGGTCAGGATATCAACATTGTCTATGGATTTTATTTTTATAGAGTAGTAGGTTCAAAACAAAATTGAGCAATTGACCGGAAGGTACAGAGATTCACCATATAGTTCCTGCCCCCCACAAGTGTAGCCACCCCCATTTTCCACATCTGTACCACAGTGATACGTTTGTTATAATTGGTAAGCCTATGTTGACACATCATTGTCACCTAAAGTCCATTATTTACCCAGATTTACATTTGGGCTCATTCTTTGTGTTGTACATTCTATGGGTTGGAACCCTAAACCTATAGCAAAATAAAACAAGTTCCTAACTCGAAATTTAGTGGACTTTAAAAAAACAGAGCATGTATACATTAATATTCACAGCAGCATTATTCATCACAGCTAAAAAGTGGAAATGATTCAATGTCCATCAATTGATGAATAGAAAATTGGGTGGGAGCCTGGCTCGGTGGTTCAGCCTGTAATCCCACGCCTTGGGAAGCTGAGGTGAGTGGATTGCCTGAGCCCGCGGGTTCGAGACACGCCTGGGCAACTTGGCGAGACTTCATCTCTACAATAAATCAAAAATCAGCCGGGCGTGGTAGCGCATGCCTGTAATTCCGGCTACTCGGAAGGCTGAGGTGGAAGGATCGCCGGAGCCCAGCAGGTCGAGGCTGCGGTGGCCGGGAGCGGCCACTGCACTCCAGTCTGGGCAACAGAGTGAGACCCCAACTCAAAAATAAAAAAAAATAATAAAAATAAAAAAAAGAAAAGTGCAAAACAGTATGAATTTAAAAGCCATGAATGGATTTTTTTTTTTCCTCTCTCTCTACTTTGTTTTTTTTTTTTTTTTTTTTTTTTTTTTGAGAGGGTATTACTCTGTACCCAGACTGGAGTACAGTGGCATCCTAACTCATTGCATCCTCGAACTTCGGGGCTCAAGCAATCCTCAATCTCAGCCTCCTGACGAGCTGGGATTACAAGCGTGCACCCCCACACCTGGCTAGTTTTTTAATTTTTTTTGCAGAGATAGAGTCTAGATTGGTCTCAAACTCCTGGGCACAAGCAATCCCCCCATCTTTGCCACCCAAAGTGCTGGGATTATAGGCATACACCACCACACCTGGGCCTCTCTCACCTTTTAAACAAAGATATCATTAAAAATATATACACTCAACAGAGGACATTTCAATTTTAATTATATATATTTTTCTCCACCTAAGGATGTTTAGAAAAATTAAAATAGTGTTCATCTTACAGTTTTAAATTATCTCCAAGTGGGGTAAGCTAAGACTGAGACTTTTAAAACCTTTTTTTCTGTTTGTGATGAATGTAGGCAGTGAGAAGCAGTATCTACGGTCGCCCAGGTGCTTGCTATGTTGACGTGCCTGCAGACCTTGTGGACCTCCAGGTGGACGTGGGTGCTGTCAAGTGAGTGATGGTGACACCAGAGTTCTTCCCAAAGTGCTCGTACGTTATCATAATGCTAGCCTTTTAGAAAGAGTTTGCCTGACAGTTCATAAGGTGATCTTCGGTCGTCTTCACTTTTGCTGATTTAGTAATTAAACTGAATCCCAGCCAGAGGGCTTAGTTCTCTTCACTGAGATGGTATTATTTAGTAATTATTTTGGATTTAATTACTAAATCAAATACTTAGGGCTTCCGGCACTCCTCACTGGAAATTATGCTTGCAGTAACTGTGAACATGAGTCCCATGAACGTAGTGTGGGTCCCTGAGCATCTTCAGAGGGTAAGCCAGGCAACGAGGTGGCTGTTGACAGGTGTTAGAACTCAGCACAAAAGGTGTCTAGCTGTCTCTGTGATTGACAAATATTCTGACACCGTTCACTGTGTCCTCCTATTCCTTACATAAGCACTCAATGAAAAGAAGTACAAGACACACTTTTTCAGGGGTATCCACGTCACCTGGCCGGGGTGGTCTGTGGGTTAATGCATCAGCCTGAGTGGCGTTGGGCGCGTTCCTGCTGCTGGGGACCACATGGTTCCCTCGTGATGATAGCCAGACCGGGCATTACTCCCCACTCTGGGTGCCAAGGAGTGGTTTTGCTAGGGAGAGTCAGACAAAAAGGAACTCTGTCCTGCATAATACATGATAGTCAAAATAAAATCGAGGGGGAGGGCAAGCCTCAGGGAAGTTAACCCGTGAACTTTTTGTGTGTGTGTAAAGGTTGAGTGTCTGCTCTTGTTATGTGTCCAAGTGTTACACAACATGGTTGGCAACAATTAGAGTAAATGGAATTTCACGGTCAGGACTTGGTGTTGAGAAATACTTACCTTTGACCAACAGCTTGCACGTTTCTTTTACTAATACGTATTGTGATGTTAAAATACTAACCCAGCCAGTGAGTGGAGGCTCGGGGAGGCATTTAAAAGTACGGGCTGGGACACAGCGTCTGGTCCCATTCAGTCTCTACGTCGTGTCATCTCGGCTGCGGTCAGATTGCTCTCTTGAGTCTTTTCCCTCAGTGGTGAAATGAAGATAATGGTGACACCTGACCTCATTGGTTTGACAGTTAAGTGAGAATAAACGGCACGTCGCAAATGCTTAATCTTAGATTTAAGCGTGCCTTTTACTGTTCCAACAACCATTACTACTGCCACTGCAGTGCAGAGCCATTAACCTCGATTTTCTGTCAGTGAATCAGCCATTTCACTGGCCATCGCATGGTATCAGGGAATAATTGTTAGTTTGTTCAATGTGGTAATAGTGTTATCATTGTACAGGAGAGGTTTAGACCCACATGAGGAAGTTTTTTTTTCTTTTCTTTTTTTTGAGTTGGAGTCACCCAGGCTAGAGTGAGTGCCACACTCACCCACTGGGCTCTGGTGCTCCTTCCACCTCAGCCTTCCAAGTAGCCGGAACTACAGGCGCACGCTGCCACGCCCAGCCAATTTTGGATTTATTGTAGAGACGAGGTCTCGCCAAGTGGCCCAGGCGGGTCTAGAATCCGCGGGCTCAGGCCGTCCACGCACCTCGGCCTCCCAAGGCGCGGGATGACAGCCTGCGCCACCGTGCCCAGCCAAGGAAGTTTTCAAGGGTGCTATGTCTTGATGCCTGTGGTTTACTTGAAAATGGCTCAGGAGAAAAGTACATGCTTGTATGTGCAGACGCACAAAGGTAGTAAAGTGATCCTAGTTCTTGGGTCTACATGCTGGGTATATGGGGTTTAGTGCACTGCTTTTTTTTTTTAAGTTTCTGTGTATTTGAAAGTTTCACAATAAAGTCAGAGTTGGCCTCTTTCACACAGCAGGGCTCTCTGTTCCAGGTATGTGGAGCGCTGCCTGCCGCCTCCCATCAGCATGGCGGAGGCCTCTGCCGTGCGCACAGCCGCGTCTATCCTGAGGAAGGCCATGCAGCCCCTTCTGATCATCGGGAAAGGTAGCACGCACAGAGCTTGCAGCTCGCTGGGCTCTTGAGAGAACGCTGATTCTTTGTAGAAATCGTCTGTTATTTATTAGCGTCTGCTCTAATGTTGGAAGTTGAAAGGTGTTCTCTTCATGTAGCATTTATTATTTTGAAATTAGAGAATTACTCTTGAATGCCCAGACGTCTTGCCCTTCTAAGGAAATACCACCTACTACATTTCTTTGGTCTTTTGAGTGAAATGTATTTATTCTATTATAAAAATTTTAGAAAATCCAGAAAAGTAGAGAGAAAAAAAGTCTCTCCGTACAAGGCAACCGTCTTTAACATTTAGTACTTGCCTGTTCCTTTTTCCATGTGGATTTTGCATATTGTAGTCATACTACACAGATAGGTTTGTATTCTCCCTTATTCATTTAGCATTATCTTAAAAGTATTTTTGCCAAGTACTGTTTGTCTGTGTGGAGTAACTGCTCCATAGTCAGGATTTAAGGTGGATCTCTAGAAAGAAAACTGAGCTAGAGGAGTGGGTGTTTTTAAGAGTCTTGGTGCACATTGCCAGGTTGCTTTCTTCACAGGTTGCTTTCTCCACCAACCAATCTGTACCCATCAGCAAGGTAGCCTCTCTTCTGTGTTCTAGAACTGAGGCTGCTGGGATCACCTTTGGCCACACTAGTCAATTATCAGCCGCTTAGGGACTCAGCACTGAGGGTCCCAAAAAAAGGCATACACCATTTAAGAAAGGAAAAGACCGTATTAAAATTATAATACTCAATATATACCAATAACAAGGTGAATACAAGTCATGTGTGACTTCTGCAATTACAAGAAGTGTTCAAAGCGGTTGCCCTCAGCATGAAGACACCTCTGATTACAGCAAACTAAAAGTGATACATAGATAACATCTCTTAAAATGGGTATACATTTTTTGGCACCCCCAGTATATAAAAACTAAAAATAGGCCAGGTGCAGCGATTCACGCCTGTAATACCAGCACTTAGCAAGGCCAGTGCAGGAGGATTGCTTGAGTCCAGGAGTTCAAGACCAACATAACGAGACCTCATCTCAGCAAAAAATTGAAAAATTAGCCAGGCATGGTGGTGCATGCCTGTAGTCACGGTTACTCAGGCGGCTGGGGCAGAAAGATGTCCTGAACCCAGGAGTTCAAGGCTGTGGAGAGCAGTGATTGTGCCACTGCACTCCAGCCTGGGGAACAGAGTGACACTCCAACTCAAAAAACAAAACAAAGCAACAACAACAAAACCCTAAAAAGTAGTTTTGGTGAAAATGGTGTAAACAGAAAAAATGGAGGTCAGAGCTGAGTTGAATGCCTTGATCATGTATCATGTCTGGGCTCCAGGACTCAGACAGCTGCTTTGAGTCTCAGTTACCTGGCTTGTAAGACTGGGATATAACTGCCTCCACAGGACAGAACTAAATAGCAGATGTGTAGAAAGCACTTGGTGGATGGTGTGTTTCCTTCTTCCTCCAACAAACATTTGACGCGTGCGTATGATAAGGCAGGATTGTAGACAGCAGTCCAACAGTGGGTCCTGCCATGGGGCGATGGACCTGGTCACCGCAGGTGCGGCAGACCCTTACTGGTGAGTTCAGGGGGCACGGGCTTCTAGGGACAGCAGCAGCGTGCTTGTGTGGATCCCACAGAGAGGCCAGCGGAAGGGAAGCACAGTGCCAGGGAACAGCGGAGACTAGGTTGCCTAGGGCAGAGGCCACAGGCGGTGTAGGAGGAGAGACCCCAGGGTGCAGAGATCCGAGTCAGGCTTGCCGGCTGGGGGAGGGGCTGCTTCTCATCACACACGTGTGAAGAGAACATTCTGGGTAGTTTTGGAGGGAGGAGCACTGGACTGAATCCGGAAGTGCACTATGTACCAGGATTTGTAAGTTTTGACCACAGAGTAATATTATACTAGCCCCCCAAAATACGAAGTTACATAGCCAAAAAATATAGTGGCCTTGACGACACAAGGAATGGAGTCACTCCGGTACTTCCACCCTAAGTTGTTTTCAGTGTCATCAAGGGCATGGGGCACACCCCACAGGCGCACAGCTGTCAGCACAAACGAGAGTCTGCCCCACTTGGCTGGCTGTCATGGTCATGGAGTTGTGGCACCTGGAAGGGTCCGCAGAGTCCTAGGTATCCCCTTGGGGTATCCTGCCTGGGCCAGGATGCTGTGCAGAGCAGCTCTACTGCTTTGGGGAACGGCGTGTGTGGGTGGAGAGACCTTTCTCTTTCAGGGCAGAGTTCTTCCCTGCCCTCGGGGCTCCCCGTGAAGACGGGGGCTCAGGGAGCTGTGGGTCGTGGTCGAGGCTGCAGCCTCAAATGGGTGAGCCACAGCAGCAAGAGGGAGGTTGGATTTAATTTTAGGGTGGACATCCTTCAGCGTCACTGAGAGTAGTAGTGGGGGAATTAGAACTTCTGCTTTCCTGAGCATTCTGAAGTGCCAGAGGTGAAGACCGTAGTCATCGTCTGTTTCGAGTATAGACCCATGTATGAGCAGGAGAATGTCTGAGTGGATCTAAGAGGAGTTTGGGGCTGGGCTCACTGGCTCATGCCTTCTGTAATCTCAGTATTTTGGGAGGTCGAGGTGGGAGGATGGCTTGAGACTAGGAGTCTGGGGCTTCAGTGAGCTGTGACTGCACCCCTGCGATCCAGCCTGGGCGCCAGACAGAAGCCGTTTCACGTGAAATGGTGTTAAGGGCCACAGTGCCTGGAGCGTCACTGAGTCGTCCACGACGGGTGTTTCTTGTAGGTGCTGCGTACGCCCGCGCGGAGGAGAGCCTCAGGAAGCTGGTGGAGCGGTGCAGGCTGCCCTTTCTGCCCACCCCCATGGGGAAGGGCGTTGTCCCTGACA
>CAUYQG010063369.1:0-19131 GCA_963574415.1 Tarsius wallacei
CAAGTCTGTAAAACCACCCCACCCCCTCAAAACTAAGTATAAAAGTGCGTGATAACTTGACTCTGGGCTTGTTTGTCACTGGAGCTGCTGTCGGTTTCAAACGCGAGCCCAGGCTCGAGTTTGAATAAAAGACCCTCGTGTTCTTGCATCGGGGCTGGCTCTCTGGTAATCTCACACTCTGGATTATTGGGTACAACAGAAGGACTTCAAACTAAATGACCAGGGTTCAGACCTAGGTTTGCCATTGACAGTCAAAGGTTGAGCAAGCTGCATCACCTCTCAGTTTCCTCACTTATGAAATAGGGATACTCATAGTGACTTAGTCTTAGAGAGTTATTAAAAATTGAAACAGGTCGGGTGTGGTGGCTCACGCCTGTAATCCCAGCACTTTGGGAGTCGAAGGCAAAAGGATTGTTTGAGCCCAGGAGGTCCAGACCAGCTTGAACAACACAGCACAACCTCATCTCTACAAAAAAATAAAAATAAAACATTGGCTGGATGTGGTGGCATGCGCCTGGAGGCTGAGGTGGAAGGATTGCCTGAGCCCAGGAGGCTGAGGCTTTGGTGAGCACTGATTATGCCACTGTGCTCCAGCCTGGGTGACAGAGTGAGACCCTGACACACACACACACACAAAAAAAATTGAAATAAATTAATACCTAGAAGAGTCTTTCACACAATATAAGTACTTAGTAAATATCAGTGATGGTTATTATAGACTGCAGCACACCACTCTCCAGTAATACCTTATGTTGGTTACTTTATTGGACTTCATGGTATTTGCTTGAGCCCAGGAGGTCCAGACCTTATGCTTTGTTTATTTTTTCCCTACCCACTTGAGAACCAGAACATAATAGACACTCCATCAATAATACTGGCATAAATGCTGAGTGTCTAGACTTTTCCGTAGAATTTAGCTATAGTGATAATAGTGATAATTATCTTGCCCTGGTTGCTGACATTTATTAGATTAAGAAGTCTTCTATATTCTCAGTTTGCTGAAAATGTTAGCCATAAATAAATATTAAATTGTACATTTTTTCTGGATCTACTGAGGTGATCATATTTTCTTCTTTAGAATTTTATTATGATCAGTTATATATTTTATTAATATAGATATAAACTTGTATTTATAAATCAGATCCAACATGGTTATCATACATTATATTTTTATATATTGCTGGGTTCAGTTTGCTAATATTTTGTTTAAGATATTTGCACTTGCCAGGCTTGGCGGCTCAGCCTGTAATCCCAGTGCTTTGGGAGGCTGAGGTGAGTGGATTGCCAGAGCCCGTGGGTTCAAGACCCGCCTGGGCAACTTGGTGAGACCTCATCTCTACAATAAATCAAAAATTAGCCTGGCGTGGTAGCGCGTGCCTGTAGTTCCAGCTACTTGGAAGGCTGAGGCAGAAGGATCGCTGGAGCCCAGCAGGTCAAGGCTGCAATGGCCGGGAGCACTCCAGTCTGAGTGACAGAGTAAGACTCCAACTCAAAAAAAAAAGATATTTGCACTGAAGTTCATGAGTAAGATGAGCTTATGATTTTTATTTCTAGTGCTGCCCTCAGAATGTTTTGGGGTCAAGATTATAAAAAAAGGAAAATGAATTTAAGTTGGGAGTATTCTCTAGTTAACTTTCTATATTTTTATTTGAAAATACTGCCAATATTTTATTCTACTTATTTGTTTCTAGATAAATGATTTTGTGGCCTTTTTGATCTGTTTTCTTTCTAATCTTCATCTTTTAGCTTCAGAATTACTGCACTTATCTTTAATTGTTTTTGTCTACCTACTTTGGCTTAGGGTTTTTTGTTTGTTTGCTTTGTTTTTATATTGCTTTTGTTTTGTCTTTTTTTTCTTGCTATTGATGCTAAGTTCACCATTTTCAGTCATTATTTTTTCCAATATAACCATTTAAGTTTATTAATTCTGTGTAAGAACCGATTTTACTACATCCCAAGGTTTCTTGTGAATTATTTTATTACCATCTAGTTTTAGACATTTTCTAATTTCCATGTGCTTTCACTTTAAGCCACAAATTATTTAGTCATAATTTCTTTCCACTTTAATTTCCAAGGGCATAGTTTCCTTACATTTTAAGTACTGATCCCTATTGCTAAATAATGTTGTAAGGGGACTATAATGGGTATGAATCCATCTATTCAAAAATTGTTGAATCTTGCTTTATGACTTGGCATGCAGTCAGTTTCCACAAGGTCTGTGTGTTCGTTGGATTCATGTTACTGTGCTAACTTTGACTCTTGTACCATAAGGTGCTAACATTTAAAGTATGTAAGGAGTTTCACTGCACTTTTCCCCCTAAATTTTTAAGTCTGAAATTATTTCAAAATGAAAACTCAACAGGTTTTAAAAACATGTGTAGTGATGAACTCAACACAAAAGCATTTCCTCTCTTCTCTCATATCTATAATCCTACCAGTTGTCTATTCTCTCATCACCACCATCTAATCTCATGATGAGGATTCAGAGCCAGCTGAATTCTCCTCTGCACCTTCTCATCACTGGAGAGTGAGAGTCAGGTTCTCAAAGTGATGAGAGATTGATGAAACCCGAGTTGCTCTCAGTGACGCCATCCATGGTCATTACCAGACACCTGCACTAAGGGAATTGTGATATATTATAATCAGTCCCTAAAGAGAAGAATGTTTTTGGCCTGCTGTTAGCTTTTCTTAATATCATATATACAAACACATGCTTAATAGTATACAAAAAATCTCACAAAGTATATTAACCCACAATAAATCCAGCTTCAAAGGTAATAATATAACCAATGTCTCTTAAATAACTTGAGTATAGAGCAAAGATAGATATAGATGAGAACAGATCCTTTTTAAAATATAGAAAATATTCATGTTTCCAAATGCTTTATTGCATACCCTAATGTATATTAATTTATAATGCTTCATCTGATTTTATTTTTATTTATTTATTTTTTTGAGTTGGAGTCTCACTCTCGCCCAGACTGGAGTGCAGTGATTTTAAAATAATATTGAATTACATAGAGAGAAATCAAAAGGTGAGTGATGCAAAACAAACTCAGTCAATGAGGCAAAAGGGTCTGAATGTTTTTATTTGGCAATCCAGTTAGCAGCAACATAAAAAAGTCACTAACTGTCCCTCAAGTATCAAAACTCTGAGTCCACTTATCACTTCTTCTTTTTTTAATGTTAATGTTGTAAAACAAAATAACTTGCAAAGTATATTTTATTTGAACCAAAAAGTAAAAAAACATAGAAACCAGATATTTAAACTAAGTTTGATTTATACATAAAATTTAAATTGTTTTCTTCGTTTAGAAAAGTATATCTTAAAAAATATTTCAATATAGATGAAAAAGTTAATGTAGACTGGAGTCCAGTTTTCCTCTACTGTTTAATGAAGTAAATTGTTGTAAGACATAGACTGTTTAATAAAGTAAACTGTTTAAGGACATAAGAAGACAAGCCAAACAAAGAAAACAAATGCTTTAAAAGATAAGTATTACAGCATTCTCAAGTATGACTCTTTATCAAATAAAAGTTAGGATGATGTCTTCTGGGATAACATCGTCTCTACCAGGAACACATGGCATATGACATACTTCAGGAAGCCAGGAAATTAATTAAACCTCAACTTCTAGAAAGCTAATAACAGGAATATTTTTTAAAGCCTGGGATATGTGAACTACAATAGCAGCAGTCTGAAACAGAAGAACAGGGTATAAAGGGAAATTATACTATGTTATCATAAGTGTTTTCATTAACTTCTGTTAGAGATTCTGTTTTTTATACAAGAACAATTATAGTTTTTTAATTAACGCTCTATATGCATTAATTAGAATCGCCCTACATTAAAACTTTCTGAACTAACTTAAGTTCGCCACTACAAAAATACACACAAACATAGACAAATGAGGAAATCCTTTCCCACTATGAGATATGTCTGGGTAATGCATAATATCAGAAGTAAAAATTATACTTAAAATAACCAAAAATACTTAAATAGTACATGTATCCTATTTTTAATCCAATTGTTAAATATAAACTTTTGGTTACTTTTTTCATGCATCTAATACAAGATTTCTAGAATTTTAACTTTCTATTATGTCAATTGAAAAGGAGAAGAGTATACTTAACATAAAAATAGAAGATAAATCCCCAAATTTTTCATACATGTCTTAACGTCTTCCAGATATGGACACTTTTAACATAGTCAGTCATGGAATACCACTTTTGAAGAAATCCCTTCAGCTCCTTTGAATTGTGTGCCTTCTCCGAGACAAAAAGCTACGGTTAAACTGTCCAACATGAAATTATGGTGAAACGTCCTTCTAATTCTATCTTTCCTTAAATGGGCTCTAATTCTTGTAATTCACATGACACTCTTTGGCTGTGGCTGTCTGTTAAATTTCCTGTTTGGGTCTGGTTTCAGCAAACCAAAACAAGTAGCTCACAGAAAAGGATATGGTAACTTTTTTTTTTTTTTTTGGTGTCTTCAGTTAAGTTATTTCCCCTAGAGGACAATAGCTCCAGACGTGGTATAAGTAGGTCACAGCAGTTTCAATGCACCAAAAAAGGTGACATCTCCATCCTGGGATATTTGTGCATTTTCTCGTGGTATTGCAAGTTGAAGTTCATCTCCCTCTTCCAGCTTTGCAATGCCTGAGAAAGAACCGGTGACAAAAGCTTTAAGTGACTGTGCAACAGAAAAGAAAAAGGAAGGGACATTACATAAAGCTATTTTGTTTTGGAAAAAAATATTCGCACGTCAAAATGCACTCCGGGACATCTAAACCAATTGCAAATCTATCCGCCTAAAAATGTTTGAAGAAATAAGAATGAGTTACCACACATATATTTATGATCAACTGTTTATAAAACTAAGATTCTAAAAAAAAATACAAATATCCAACTTCTAAAAAAAGTTAGATAAACCATAGCACATCCCTTGATGGAATATTATGTAAAGGTGAGTTTTGCTTAATTTTATGGACAAGGGAGAGGTTTTTATAGCAATGCTAAATAAAAATGCAAAAAATGCATAGCAATGTTAAATAAAAATGCACAACATATATATGTGCATGTATATATCCAGTAATATACTGAATAGTCCTAATTATATTCTTAAATGTGCATATAAAATTATAAATATTAAAATATTCATAAAAATTAAAAATGCACAATTTATGTTTATAATTATAATATTTATAAAATTATAAATACTAAAAAGTTAAAAACATAACATAATTTATTAACATAGAACATTCCTTGACATAGTTTTTCTCTAAATCTAGGCTATAGTTTTAGGCATTATTTGGATTACTTTTTACAGCCTTCTATATTTTGCTTCCTTAGAGGACCATGTTTTTCTTTATAATCAAAAGCAACAATATTATTATCTGTTTAAAAATGACCCATACATTTGTGTATGTACTAACATACAATGATGAACGCATCTGTGAATCAGTAATACAAAATACATTTAGAGACTACGCTCAGTATATTGGGTAGTTCTTGATCCCAGAAAAAAAACACAAAATAGAAGAAAGAGGAAGAGGAAAGGATAGGACAAGAAATAGAGAAACAAAGAAGGTAACTCCCATCTGAATGGTCGATACTTATGACTAATAATTTATAAAGTGGCTGCATTACTTCATTAACATACAGTGAACATTTACTTGCATAAACACATGTATGTTAATGTCTGCTCCATCCTAAAGTCCAAAGTACCCAGATTTACACAGGCAGCAGATAGGCAGCGTTTATTTACTGACCCTTTACTATGTGCCAGACATCCTCCTAGACAAACGAAGAGCAGTGATCAAGAATGACAAAAGTGCCGGGCTCGGTGGCTCAGCCTGTAATCCCGCGCCTTTGGGAGGCTGAGGTGACTGGATTGCCTGAGCCTGCGGGTTCGAGACCCGCCTAGGCAACTTGGCGACACCTCATCTCTACAATAAATAAAAAAAATCAGTCGGGGTGGTAGCGCGCGCCTGTAATTCCAGCTACTCGGAAGGCTGAGGCGGAGGGATCACCGGAGCCCAGCATGTTGAGGCTGCGGTGGCTAGGAGCGGCCACTGCACTCCAGTTTGGGCAACAGTGAGACTCCAAATCAAAAAAAAAAAAAAAAGAATGACAAAAGTTCCCTTGCCAGTGTTTTGTTTTTGTTTTTGTAATAGGCAAAGACAGAAAACAAACAAAAGAATGTAGTTTTATGTACTGCTAAGGGTAATATGTACTTGCCAGAATTGGCAAGGCATTTGAGGACTTCCTTATGAGGTTAAAAAAAAAATTGGGGGGCGAGTAGATTTATTTGTTGAATATATTTGTCATTATCAAAGAGATTGGAACGATCTACTATTTTGACAAAAACCTGTGGATCACAGACCATTAATATTAACTCTAAAAATTAAGGTATGAACAACTATAGGATCTATTTACAATTTCAACATGTCATATTACAACACCAAGCTATTATTCATGAGATATATCTTAAAATCAGGTTAATTATTCTTAAAAAGTAAAACACCTAGGAATTCTTACAGGGTCTTAATAGGAAATAAATGTGAGAGTAGCAGATGATTAGAAAAAATTTTTAAAGAGTTAGTTGGACATGAATACAAATAAATAACAGACTGGAGTATTCTCACCACTTAAAATATTTTGCAACACCAAATTACTAATCAGCATTGAGTGTAGGGAAACATTTCGTTATGAAAATTAGGAAATTCCAGTCATAAAAACTTCCTCATCAACCCGTCATTTGTGGTTGTGGATCCAGAATTATATCATCTCCATTATTATGAACTGTTTTCCTTAGTTTCTGACTGATTTACAGGCCATTTGTTTATAAACACCTTTGAAATGTTGCACTTCAAAATTCAGACCAAGGCTCCAATCTTGTGTTTCACACTGTCACCCATGGTAACTATCTGGAACTGAAGGCCTTCCTTGGGGTTTTGAATAGATTTTTAACAGAATCAGTGGAGAAAAATAAGCGTCTGTAAAGTGGATACATCCTTTTAAAACTAGCCTTGATAATTTGAATTAGTGCCCCCTCACAATAAAATGAATAAAATGGCAATTATAGCTGAAACAGACCTGAAATTAACAAGGCCCATCCAGCCCTATGCCTCTCACTGCTCTTGAGCTCAAAGGCAGGGTCTGGTCTACACTTTCACATCCCAAAGTCACCTCGCTGGTGTCCATTTACACCAGATGTCATCTGCATGAAAGTGAAAGGGAAGCCATTGTGTAACTTGCACTTGTCCTCAAACCTGGCAAGAGATACTTTTTCCACAGCATTCAAAGAATAATTTCAGTGGCTCTCACTGCAGTCAGACTGGTTGATTTAAATCAACTTATGAAACTCCATAGCTGTGCAACTAGCACAAGTTATGATACCTAACTGTGTCTCAAATTCCAACTCCCTTAAATGGGAAGATTAAATGCGCAAGCACGCATAAAATGCAGAAAAGAGAACCTGGCAAGTGGTAATGACCCTGTGGCTGTTAGATATTATTTTTGTTGTTATTAAAGGTCAAGGAAAATACATTAGCATTGTTCTCAGAATGCTATAAAATGACCGCCTTCCTAAACATATATGATAAAATGGTTATGATTCCATCTGTCTCAATTAAAACAGACCAACTCATCATTCAAGATTTAAAAACATATAGTATAGTAAAGAATGTCTTTTGTCGACTTCTATTTTAGGGTACTGTCCTTTCTTTTTTATTGTATAGCTCAATTTTTTAATCAAAGATCTTCATTTTACACTTAGCAGTTCTGAGAACTATTATTTACCAGCTGAATAACAGGAGTTATTGGGTAGTGTTTTAGGCATATTTTGAATACATCGGAACAAAGTCACCAGACTCAATTCGTCCCCAAAGACATGAACTTTTTTCCTCTGTATTAGATGTCCCATGGCATACGTGCTATCGGTGTATAAAACCTGAAAAACAAACCAGAAAGCTGTGTCAGAAGTGATCACAAAACAGGAGGCTTTGGGACGGTAAAAGCAGAATTAGGGTTTGAACCTACCTGACCATATATAAAAAAGTAACCAGTTTCTTTGACCAATATTTTGTTTTCTTTTTCTTCCAGGGCTCTTCCTCTTTTAAAGCTGAGAAGCCACGGAACAAATGTGTAAGATCCTACAATACAGAGAATTATTTATAAGAAAAGAAACCAGGTAGTACAGTTTTCCCTCCACTGAGTTGTGACACTACCTCTGAAACTTAGAAGAGAATTCCATCTTCAAAAAAAAAGAGAGAAAAGGAGAAGACAAATCACAATACTCAACTGGATTCTTTGCCTTCACTTAGATATGAACCCAGATAACTACCGGATCTGGGAAGTTGAAAGCCAACACTTTATATGAATGTCTGGGTTTTCTTTGATTGTTCTGTATTTCAGCTATTTCATAATAAAGGCTAGTACGAATGGGCAAGATTGAAGCAAAGAATGGACACTGTATCTCTGAATAACACACTGGTAGAGATTTTGCTTTAGTTTCCAGAGAAGAAGTCAGTACATGAAGAGTTTAGCAAAGGGCATCCGGCGGAAGTGAGTCCTCACTCCCAAACCTGGTGACAGAACAGAGTTAAGTAAGAAAAAGGAAGACTGAGACATAACCTTTACTGCGAAATCATCATGGGACTTTGAAATAACTGAGTCTGTGATATTCAAATTTAGGTGGTTTCTGTTCCACTCACTGATAATTCTCCTCCATTGTCTCTCGAACCTCACTTGGAGAGTGACAGGGAAGCCACTGTGCTCAAGGGTGGCATGAAGGGACAGAAAGAAGACATCAGCCACTGAGTATGTCAGATGGGACTAAATTGCTGACCCAGAATTTAAGTGGTTAAAAAAGGGGAATTTAATTGTTGAATCGATTTGTCATCATCATAGAGATTGAAAATGTCCTTGTAGATACTAACATCACAAAGACAGAACGAACACACCTGTCAATTCCCCAGATTGCTCACAGGTGTGCTATGCAAATATAAAATTAAAGGGTGAGCCCTAAGGCTAAAGACTAGAAAATTTGGGGAGTATAAGTAAGATGATGCAAAATAAGCAAATAGAAGATTAGAAAAATGGTGACATATAGCTAGAATAATAAAATAAATCTATGATAATTTGTCTAAAATCATATTTTAAATGTCCATGTATGGTTAGTAATGGTGGACCACACACATCTCCAAATTCTTTCCTGGTCAGAGTCAAAAAGGAAAATAAAATTGGTAATAAAATTCAGAATCCACAAAAGTCAATATGCTCAAAGCTCCAGAAAAGAAGAACTTTCCTAGAATTGAGATTAAAGAGAAATTTCTTCTGTGAATTTCCATAAGAAAGCACACTATGAAGTGGTAGGCTACAATGCTTTCCCGTGCCATAAATACGATTGCCAAGTATATGTACCTAATTTATATAGTGTTTCCAAGGCAAACTGATTAAACTTTTTCCAAATGAAATTCTTTTTAATTCAATTGTTTTAAATTTTTTTATTTTAAAGATGCAGGCTACATTTCAGGGTTAGGTATACAAATATTCATTATGAAGGTACCCTTGTTGATGAGGTCACACCCCCTCTTCCCTGGCAGTTTCCCACTACTGCCAACCCTGCACCCCAATTCAGTTTTTTAATTGGCAGATAAATTTGTATATATTTGTTATGCACAATATAATTCTTGAAATGTATATACACAATGGAATGGCTGAATCAAGCTAATTAACAGATATACCTCACATAGTTGTCATTTTGTGGTGAAAGCACTTAATAGCTACTCTCTTAGCATTTTAAAGAATATAATATATTATGATTAACTGTAGTTGCCATGCTGTACAATAGATTTTTTAAGCTTATTCCTCCTGTCCAACTGAAATTTTGTAACCTTTGACTAATAATTTCCCAGTCCCCTCCATCACCACCACTCCAGCCCTTGGTAACCACCATTCTACTCTCTACTTTTTCAAATTCAAATTTTTTTAGATTCTGCATATGAGTAAGAATCATGTCGCACTTGTCTTTCTGGGCCTGGCTTGTTTCATTTGGCATAATGTCTTCCAGGTTCATCCATATTGTTGTCAATGACAGAATTTATTCCTTTTTATAGCTGAATAATATTCCATTTTGTAAATATCACACATTCCTGATCCATTCAACTGTCCACAGACACTTAAGTTGATTCCATATCTTGGCTATTATGAATAGTGCTGCAATAAACTTGGGAGTACAGATATCTCATCTATGGTCACACCACTCTGGGTGTACCAGATCTCGAGAGCAAAACAGGGTCAGACCTGCTTAGTACTTGAATGAGAGATATTTCTTTGACATACTTTTTTTCATTTCCTTTGGATATATACTTAATTGTTAGATTGATGGATAATATTATATTTTATTTTCAATTTATTGAAGAACTTTCATACTATTTTCCAAAATGGCTGTATAAGATTCTTGAGAGGAAAATGTAAAACAAGAACCACATATTTCTGAATATTTCTAAGGAGTTAATAATCCTAGGTGATAAAACAAGGCAAATTACACTGTGCATTCAAAATTAAAAGAAACAGCAGTCCGTTGGTCAGACCTTAACATTCACATTACCATAGACAAAGTGAGGAGAGCTGTCAAGGAGATTGGGAAGGAAGGATGGAGGGAAGGAGGAGTGGAGAGGGGTCAATGGCTGGATAAAGAAGCCCCACAAGTCTTCTTCAGCACATGCTTTTGTCTGTGTATGCCTCTTGGCTACTGCCAGGAGCCAGGTCTTTCACTGTCCCTCAGTATGAGTGAATGCGCCCTGATATGGGCAGGTCTGGTCACTCTAATCTGCTTTTCCCAAAGAAGGGACCTAAGGAACATTTTCCTTAAATGAAAAACCCTCCAGTGCCATACTGTATAATAATAGTGAACAACAACAACAAAATCATCTCAATGATAACACAGGCAAAATCACCATCATCTATTTTTCACATGATATAATTTCAGTGCTTATAAAAAAATTGTTTTTCATTTTTATTTAAATGAAATGATGTACTCAAAGCACTTTTTAGAATCCTGAAAAAAGTAAGGAAGAATTAATGTAATGATGAGCAGACAAAGACTTCAATGAGTACATAGGACAAGGAACACTGTCTAGGTAAAAAAGAATGTTTTGGAAAATTCACTAAACAAAAGGATAATTGAAGCCCACAGCAACCAACAACAGAATACCCTGGGGATGGGAGGAAATTTGATTTCCATATTTGTGAAATTATGATATCCAAACTGTCTAATTTTCAACAAAAAAATTAAAGGCATACAAAGAAAAAGAAAATTATGAACAAATCAATTGACCAAAATAGTGAAGACGGATAAGTGATTATTGCAAGATTGTAGGACACAGATTAATAATAAAAGTCAATCACTTTTC
Source organism: Tarsius wallacei (assembly GCA_963574415.1). Classification (NCBI taxonomy): domain Eukaryota; kingdom Metazoa; phylum Chordata; class Mammalia; order Primates; family Tarsiidae; genus Tarsius; species Tarsius wallacei. Next base: position 11,421 of record CAUYQG010063369.1, read on the forward strand.
TATATACTAGTAATAAACAAGTAAAATTTGAAATTAAAAACATAACACCACTTACATTGCCACTTCAAAAAATGAAACATGTAAGTATAATCTAACAAAATATGCAAAAGATTTATAGAAGAAAACTCACAAAAATTTGATAAAAGAAATTAGAGAAGAACTAAATAAATGAAGAAATATTCTGTTCATGGATAAGAAAACTCAATGCTGTCATAAGTTAGTTCTTCACAACTTTATCTACAGATCCAATGCAATTCCAATGTAAATCAAAGAAATTTATTTTGTAGATATATTTTTTAAAACCCGAGTCTCTAGAATATATAGAGAGGCAAAAGATCCAGAAAATCCAATATAATACTGAAGAAGAAGAACAAAACTAGAGAACTGATAGTACTTTACTTCAAGATTTACTGTAAAGCTAAAATAATAAAGACAGTGTGACATCAATGAAAGAATGGACAAATAGATCAAGGCAACAGAATAGAGAGCCCAGATATAGACACAAGCATAGTCAACTGATCTTTGACAAAGGTGACGAAGAAAAGATAGTCTTTTAAGAATAGTGCAGGCAAAACTTAACATCCACATGTAAAATAATAAATCTAGATGTAGACCTTACACCCATCACAAAAATTGGCTCAAAATTGATCACAGACTTAGGTGTAAAGTGCAAAACTATCAAACTCTTAAAAGTAACATCGGAGAAAATCCTTATAATCTTGAGTTTGGCAACGGCTCTTTCGATGCAATACCAAAGGCACAGTTCGTGAAAGAAATAGTTGATAAACTGGACTTCACTAAAATGAAAGATTTCTGCTCTGCAAAAGACAATGTACAAAGAATGGAAAGATAAGCCACAGACTGGAAGAAAATATTTGTAAAAGACGTACCTGACCAAAGATTGCCCTCAAAAGTATTTTTTCAAAATTCTTACAACTCAATAAGAAAACAGCACAAGTTAAAAATGGACCAACATCTTAAAAGGAACCTTATCAGATGGTAAATTAGCATATGAAATGATGCTCCAAATCATATTTCACAAGAAAATGTGAATTAAAACAACAATGAGATCCCAGTGCACACTTATTAGAATGGCCAAATTTCAGAACACTAAGAACGCCAAATCATGGCAAGCAACAGGAACTCTCATTTATTGTTGTGGAAACAAAAAATGGTACATTCATTTTGGAAGACAGTTTAGTGATTTCTTACAAAACAAACCATACTCTTACCATGCAATATAGCAATCACACTTCTTAATATTTACCTAAAGGAATAAAACATAACCTAAAATGAACACAAAAACCTGAACATGAATGTTTACAGCTGCTTTGCTTAAAATTGTCAGAACTTGGTAGCAACCAACATGTCCTTCATTAGGTGAACAGATAAATTATTGTATGTCCAGACAATGGAATATTATTAGTCACTACAAAAAGAGCTATCAATCTGTGAAAAGACATAGAGAAAAGCTAAATGCAAAATACTAAGTTAAAAAAAGAGAAACTGAAAAGGTTACATACTGTGCAATCACGACTATATGACACTCTGGAAAGTCAGAACTACAGGGTCAGTTAAAAAAAAAATACAAAATTGGTCATTGCCAAGGGTGAAGGGGAAGAAAAGGGATAAATAGGAGGTGCACAAAAGATTGTTAGGACACTTGAAATACGTTCTACAATACTATCATGGTAGATAAATGCCATTATACATCTTTGCTAACCTATAGAAAGTACAACATTAAGAGTGAACTCTAATGTAAACCATGAACTCTGAGTGACAATGATGTATCAGTGTAGGTTTTATCTATTGTAACAAATGTACCCCCTATCAGCATAGCCTCTCCCACTATCAAAAACCCTCACCAGGGTAAAACATTTGTTACAAATATATTTGAAGATGTTCTCAAATAAATAAAAACAGGGGTTTTATGAGTAGTAGATATACCCTATAAGAAACGCTAAAGAAAGTCATTTAGATTAAAATAAAAAGACACTAGGTAGTAACTGAAAGAAATATGAAGAAACAAAGAACACAGGAAAGGGTACTTACATAGATAAATATAAAAGTCATTATTATTTCATGGTTTAGTTTGTAACTTCTCTTTTTTATATGACTTAAAAGACAAATACATGAAACAACAATTATTAATGTATTTTAAGCGCACACGATGTATAAGTGTACATTTTGTGAAAACAGGTACGTAAAAAAAGAAGCTAAGTTGGTAACAAATTAAACACGCTTGTAAATTTAGGATGTTTATTGTAGTCACCAGAGTAAGAATAAAGATAGTAACTGAAACAGTATGCAAAAAATTTAGGAGGAAAAAAATGGCACACTTATAAAAGTCTATCAACATCAAAAGAAAGAAGTAATGAATGAATTGAAGAGGAAACATATGCAAAACAAACATGAAAATGACAGAAGTTATTATTTTCCTATCAGTAATCACTTTAAGTAGAAATAGGTTAAATTTGTCAATTAAAATACAGATACTAGCAAAATAGATTTTTAAAAACCCAAAAACTCATAATCCAACTATATGATGCCTACAAGAGACTCACTTAGATTCGCACACCAATAGTTTAAAGTGAAAGGGGTAAATATGCATCTTTACAAACAACAACCAAAGACAACTGGTTGGATATGCTGACATCAGACAAAATACACATTAGGTCCAAATGTGTTACAAGAAACAAAGAAGATTTTAATATATTGATTGAAGTGTCAATTTATCAGGAAGACCTAATATTATAAACATATACACACCACACAACAGAGCACAACAGAACCTTAAAATATAAGTAGATAGTGGTTGAATTAAAGTGAGAAATAAATATTTCTGGTGTAATAATTAGAGACTTTAATATCCCACTTGTAATAATAGGCCATCTAGGTAAGAGATCAATAAGACTTGAATAGTTCTGTAAAATAACGAAAACACTCCACATAAAAGAGAATGTACATATTCTTCACAAATGCACATGAAACGGTCTCCAAGGTAGACTGTATTTTGCAGCACAATAATTCTTAAAAAATTTGAAACATTTAAATGTTACAAAATGTATTCTTCAAACACACTGAAGAAGCTAGAAATCAATAAGATAAGAAAATTGGAAAATTCACAAATATAGGGAACTCGGACAACAAACTCTTAAACAACCAGTGTATTTATGAATAAACCAGAGATGGAAATAGGAAATCCTTTAAAATGAATGAAAAGAAAAGCATAGCATAGCAATACTCATAGAAAGCTGCCAAATTAGCACTCAGAAAAAAATGCACTGCTGGAAATGTTCCACCTTAAAAAAGAAGATCCGGATGCAGTAACCTAACGTTAAACCTTACAGAAACAGAAATAGAAGATCAAACTAAACCCAAAACTGACAGAAGGAAAAAAGTAATAAAGATTAGAGTGAAGGTAAACTGAAGAGAGGAGAGAAATCCAATAGACAATCCAGGACACCAAAAGCTGTTATTTTGAAAACTAAATCAACAAACATTTAGCTGTACTGACAAAGATAAAAGACTCCAGTGAACAAAAATCATGAAAGAAAGTGAAGACATTGTTCTTGGCCTATTGGAGATAAAAGGTTTATGCATTTTCGTAATTTATAATGATGACATTCCATCAAATTAAATACTCTAGATGAAATAGACAAGTTGATAAAAACACACTAATAAAACTCATTCAAGAATAAAACAGGAAATCTGAACCAACCTATAACAAGTGGAGAGTTTGAATTAACCAAAATCTTCCATGAAAGTTTCTACTAGATGTTTACTGGTGAATTCTACTAAACAATTAAAAGAGAAGTAACACCAATCATTCTCAAACTCTTTCAAAAACAATAAAAAAGAAGGAAATGATTTCTAACTTGTTCTATGAAAGAGTTACCTGATACCAAGGCCAAAGACACCACACACACACACACACACACACACCCCACACACACACCATACACACACACACACACACACACACACACCCCACACACACACCATACACACACACACACACACACACACACACACACACACACACACACTACAGGCCAAAATTTACCACACTATGAATGCAATAGTTCTCAAGATCTCCCTAAGATCAGGAACAAGACAATGTCTGCTTTCACCACTGCTATTCAGCATGGTTCTGCAAGTTCTAGCAAGAACAATTAGGTAAGAAAAAGAAAAGGTATTCAGATGGAAGGAGAGGAGTAAAACTATCTCTATTTGCAGATGATATAATCCTCTATATATAAAATTCAAGAATCCATAAGAAATCAACTAGAATGAATCAACGAATTCAGTTAAGTTATGGGGTACAAAATCAGCGTTCAAAAATCAATCGGACAAAGGGAGGCCCAAACTTTACCTGTACGATGACCACTTGTATACCTAATCTTGAATTATACCCCACACCTTTAAAATAAAAAATAAAATCAAAACATAAAAATAAATAAGTATTTCAGAGTATCGGGAATGGATACTCTAAAATGAAATAAGAAAAGCAATTCCATTTGTAATGGCATCTGCTATGGACTGAATGTGCCCACCCCAAATTCATATGTCGAAATCCTAACCCCAATGTAATAGCTTTAGGAGATGGTGCCTTTCTTCAGAAGGTAATTAGGTCAAGAGGAAGCAGTCCTCATGAATGAGATTAGTGCCCTTGTAAGAAAAGACACAAGAGCTTGCTTTTGTCTACGCTCTCAACCAGTAAGGACACAATGAAAAGACTGCCATTTGCAAACCAGAAGAGCACTGGATCTGCTAGCACCTCAATCTTGATTTTCCATCCTCCAGATTTGTGAGAAATACATTTCTATTTTTTAAGCCATCCACTGTAGTTTTTCTTTTTCTTTTTCTGGAATGCCAGAAAGTCAGAATACCTTTTTTTAAATGTTATTTATTTTTATCTTTTGATTTTATTTTTTATTTTAAAGATGTGGGGTATAATTCAAGATTAGGTATACAAGTGGTCATCATACAGGTAAAATTTGGGCCTCCCTTTGATCCCCACTTTACCTGATTAGAAATCAGATACCTGTATTGATGTTTTGCCCTCCTCCCCACCCCAATAGTATCCCACTATTGCCAATCCCTTTCTTATAGTATTATGGTAATTGTTCAGGGTCTGCTTATGAGTGAGAACATGTGGTATTCTGTTCTTCATTTTCGTGATAGATCACTGAGTATGATAGACTCTAAATCCAGCAACCTGAACTAAGACAGCATCCAAAAGAATATAATACCTAGGAGTCAATTTATCCAAGGAAGTAAAAGACTTGTATATTGAAAACTACAAAATGCTGCTAAAGGAAGTTACAGAAGACATAGTAAATGGGAAGATACCATGTGTTTATGAGTTGATAGATTTAGTATTGTTCAGATAGCAATATTACCCTACCCAATCAATGTTATGTACAGATTCAATCTCATTCTTATACAAATTTCAGTGACTTTTTTTTCCAAAATAGAAAAGGTAATTTTAAAAGCTAATTTTTTATTGCAAAAGATTCCCAAACAACAAATCTTAATTAAAAAAAAGAAACAAAGTTGAACAATTCACTCTTTTACATTTGAAAACTTCCCCCAAAATTTAAAAACTAAAATTCAAAACTTATTGTAAAACTACAGTAATCCAAACCATATGATGATCCATCACAATGATAAGCATATCAGAATAAAATTGAGAGTATAGTAATAAACTCATATATCTATGGTGAATTGATTTTTAACAAGCATGCCAAGAGGATTCAATGGGGAAAGAATAATATTCTTCAACAAAGGATGCTGGAACAACTGAATAACCCCATGGACTTCTGCCTCCTACCCCATACAAAAATGAACTAAAACTGGATCAATGACTTAATTATAATATACAAACTGACTCTTAGAAGAAAATATATGAATAAATCATAAGGTTGACTTTGGGAATGAATTCTTCAATAATGACACCATAAAACAAGAAACAAAAGAAAAAATAGATACAATTGATTTTATTCATTCGATGCACGATACTTTTGTTCATTCAAGAACCTTATCAAGAAAGTCAAAAGATCTAAGAAATAGGAGAAAATATTTGCAAATCAGATATTTGATAAGAGTCTAATCTAGTCTCCTTTTTAAAAAGAAGTCCTTTTACTCAACAACAAAAGGACAAACAATTCAGTTAAAATATTGACAAAGGGCTTGAGTAGGCATTTTGTCAAAGAAGATATACGAAAAGCCAACAAGCACATGAAAAGATGCTTACCATTAGTCATTAGGGAAGTGTAAGTCAATACCACAATGAGATGTCACTTTACACCCAAGTAAGAGGTAATAATAACAAAAATATTGAAAATATCATGTTGGTAAGGATCTGGGGAAACAAGAATCCTCATACATTGCTGGTGGAAATGTCAAATGGTACGGCACTGTTGATAACAGTTTGGCAGTTTCTCTGCAACTTAACTCCTCGAAATACACTCCAAATAGCTGAAAAGAGCCATTCAAACAAATATTTTACACAAATGTTCATAGGATGACTACTCACAATAGCCAAAAGGTAGAAACAATCCAAATACCCATTAATGAAATAATGGTTTATATATAATTAAGTAGTATGCATCCATACAGCGGAATGAAGTACTAATACACGTGAGGGCCTCAAAACATTATGCTAAGTGAAAGAAGGCTGATACTAAAAGTCACGTGTTGTGTGATTACATTTGAATGAACTATCTAGAATAGGTGAATCCAGACATAAAACAGACTGGTGGTTACTAGGGGCTGGGGGGAGACAGGGAAATGGTAACTCACTGCTTAATGGATACAAGATTTTTTCTCGGGTTAATGACAATGTTTTAGAGCTAGAGAGAATTGGTGAATGTACTAAACATCAAATAATTGTACAGTTTAGTTTTATGTTACGTGAATTTGACCTCAATAAAAAAGATATGAAGGTAAAGATCTCCAGTATTTCATATTTAGAATTCTATACAAACAGAAAAAACACAACAAATGGCCAGCATAGTAAGTTGTCTTTAAAACTATAAAATAAAAACTCTTTTGTTAAAGTATAAAACAATGCACAGTATTGCAAAAACACAACATATAAAGGTCAAACATATTTCTGAAATAAGTAAATGTAAAATGGGTTAAATCACTCAAGAAATGATATTTATTTTAAGATGAGACTTAAAAAAGCAAAACCCAACCCTTTTTTGTATACATGGGACACATAGAAAACAAATTATTTCAGAGAAGTTAAAAATAAAATTTTGAGCCGGGCTCGGTGGCTCAGTCTGTAATCCCGAGCCTTTGGGAGGCTGAGGTGAGTGGATTGCCTGAGCCTGCGGGTTCGATACCCGCCTGGGCAACTTGGCGAGACCTCATCTCTACAATAAATAAAAAATAAAATAAAATAAAATAAAAATAAAATAAAATAAAATTTTGGACAAAGTCACATGAGGGAAACGCAAGCCAAAAAAAAATTTATTTCAAACTTAATATTGAAAAGGCATATCATGGAATTCAAGGCCTTCATACACAAAAATAATTGCCACCTAGAAGAAAAAGGAAGAAAAATCTCCACTTATAGTAGCAATTAGAAAGATAAAATACCTTGTAATAATATTTCTAAAAAATAGGGAAGACCTACTTAAAGAAATTTCAATTCATACTGAAGAAACAAAAGAAGATTAAACAAATATAAATATGTATC
>CAUYQG010063373.1:0-35563 GCA_963574415.1 Tarsius wallacei
ACCATATTAATAGGTAAAAAGAAATCAACTAACGTTATTAAAAGTTCATGTATTGGCTTGTGTGTCAATTTGTCATAGGTGGGGGCCTCAGACACAAGGTGAGTTTGAACTCACTTGCAGGCCTCTACTGGATGCTCAAGAGAATGATTGGCAGCAGGACAGAAAACCGAAGAAATCTCCCTCACCTACCACCTGCACAAGTGGTGCAAGCATTCATGTGATTGGTGGATTCCTGGGGACAAGCATAAAGTCCAATTTTTTGGCCCCTTCTCTACTACATAGCAAAAGCCGTAAAGCACTTGAAAACTATCGTCAAATCCTTGTGTTACTGGACACGAGCAAAAAACTATCGCTTTTAGGGGAGGGCTAGAAGAAAAACCTGTTTGCTTCTTGGTGAGAGATAGGAAACTTTCCTGATATCAGGACACAAGCAAAAATCCATTGCTGCTGGAGGAAGGGTGAAAGAAAAAAAAAACTCTGCGACTGTGGAAGAGACAGGGAGCTTTCTTGGGCAAGAATCTTCCATTGATATCAAGCAGATCTTGAGACAGAGTTTCCTGGAAAGGGTCCAAAAACTGCCTCTCAAGACCATTCACCTCTGTAAGGCAATGTTTGGTTGCCATGGGAGGAGGTGAAATAATAATGAGAAATTCCTACCACCAAAACACTGGGCCTGCACCTCTCCCCCAAGCACAAAGCAATAATCTGAAGCTTGTGGTGTGGTGCACTAAAGGTAACTGTACATACAACAAAACCCAAATCCAGTTCAACCAAGACAAACAAAAGCTGAGAATTCATTGCCCAGACCTGTGCTACCAGAAAGGTCAAAGGATGTTCTTCAGGCAGAAGGATTAATAGAGAGAAACTTGTATCCATGCCAGAAAAATGAAGAGTGTTAGAAAAGGTAAAAATCAAGGTAAATATAAAAGGTATTTTTAAAATTTTAATTACTCTGACCCATACATATATAGTCAGTTGATTTTTGAAAACATTGCCAAGATAATTCAAAGGATAAATTGTACTCTCTTTAAACAAATGATGCTGAAATGATTAGAAAACCAGATCCCAAAAAATGAGCCTGGCCCTATATGGCATCATATAAAAAATTAACTCAGGTCAGGCATGGTGGCTCACACCTATAATTCCAGCCCTTTGGGAGGTCAAGGCGGGAGGATTGCTTGAACCCAAGAGTTCAAGGCTGCAGTGAGCTATGATTACACTATTGTACTCCAGTTTGGGAGACTGATACTGTATCTAAATATAAAATAAATAAGGTTCTGTACAATTGTGTTACCTCATGTTTTTGTCACCTTCTACTATAACTTTGATTTATAGGTTGCTAGTTAAAATCATTCATTGTTCTCAGGCTTCTATGATTCTTTCTTAATCAGGTGATTAAATCCCCTCTGATAACTTTTTTTGATTATGCTTTCCCAATATCAAACCCCAAATATATATATTTTTAATGGCTGGGCGTGGTGGCTCAAACTGTAATCCCAGCACTTTGGGAAGCCAAAACAGGAGGATTACTTGAGATCAGGAATCCAAGACCACCCTAGGCAACATAACCAGACCCCATCTCTATAAAAGGATGAAAAAGAATTAGCTGGGCTTGGTGGCTTGTGCTATTCAGGAGGCTGAGGCAGAAGGTTCACATGAGCCCAGGAATTGGAGGCTGCAATGAGCCATGATCACACCATTGATTACCAGCCTACTCTGCCTCTAAAACAAAACAAAACCTCCAAGATTTCTTTCTTTTTTTTTACTACCTAACTATGACATTTGAGTTTTCCCAATAGGCCTCTAGGAAGTCGCAAATATTTTTTTTTTTACCTTACTTTAAAAAATGGTAAAAATAACTGGAGTTGTCTGATATGTTTCACACTTATTAATTAGCACATTATTGTAAGGAACTGCATGGGAAGAGATGTCAAATCTAAAGAAAAGCCCAACCTTTTCCAGTTTAATTTTTAGATAAATACTACTAATTTAAACATGTTGCAGAGAATATGCACTTAACATAATTTATCAATGCCCTCAGTATGCATTTTGTGTTCTTTCCATTGGGGAAAATATTGACAATATCCTTATTAAACAGTCATGTATTGTATCCCAATAGATTTTTTTCCTCTCCTCCATTTTCAGTTAGCCTCAGCCATTCAGTCTTATCACTAGCAGGTTATGCCTGCTTTTCTCTCATGTTTGCCTGAAGCCTTTGCTATAAGCTATTATACATGTTATAAATTGGGTCTTCAACCAAAGAGAAGACTCTTAGGGCCCTGCAGAAAAGACACCATAGACTAGATACTCTCAGCTACTTGTACCTCAAGAAATTAAGACAGTGGCAGTAGAGATACTGAAGACTCAGATTGATTGGATTTGTGGTGCCTATTATGGGCATAGTTGTCAAATTTTAAGGTATTCAGTTCATGAATATTAAAAGCTTCACTTTTATTCTCACCCAGATAGAAAACTATTTTGTGTGCCAGGATGTGGATCAGAAAAATGCTTGTAGCGAAGTTCAAGAAAAGTAGAGTTGGCATTCTAACCCAATTTGCCTAGCTCCAAACATTAGGTTGAAGGACCAAATTTTGACACCAAGGAATTAAAAAAAAAGGCATTAGCATGATCTGGAAGTGAAGTTTTGGGCCCTCTGACATCAAAAGGTTCAATCATGGGCAATGGACTTGGGATGATCCTTGAGCTGCCCAGGCTAAAAACCATCACATCCAGGCTAGATTTGTAGCAAGAAGGAAACTCGTTCAATCCCTGCACCTTCACAGTACAGGATACCTTTCAGGCATTCGCCAGCACCAGCCAAATGGTGGCAACCTCCTACAGCAGCTAGACCCAGAAGAGCAATGGGACCCACATTGGTCATGCCCTCATGGAATACCACCCCCAGGGGAAGGAGGAGTGGAACACAACAGGGGAGCACCCTGTGGGATAAAAACATACAAGTAAAAATAAAAAACAAATTCCACAAAAGGCTACCCAAACAATAGCAAACTTATCTAAGTAAAAAAAAAAAAAACAACAAAACAAAAAATAAAAAGAATAGAGTCTGTCCTCACAGATGAGGAAGAACCAGCAAAAAGCACTTGCAATCCCCAAAGCCTTAATGAACTATCATCTACAAAAAGACATCCCAGACCCTAAGCAATGGAGCCCATCCAGAATGACCCGGCCCTGGTAACCAACATAGAATTCAGACTATAGATGGCAAAAACAGTCAAGAAAAGCCACAATAAGATGGAAGCACAGATTGCCCAGTCGATGAGAACAGTGCAGGAAAGAAAAGCTAGGCTGGCCAATATAGGAAAGTCCATAGCTGGGTGTGGTGGTGTGTGCCTGTAGTTCTAGCGACTTAGAAGACTGAAGCAGAGCCGGGCTCGGTGGCTCAGCCTGTAATCCCACACCTTGGGAGGCTGAGGTGAGTGGATTGCCTGAACCCATGGGTTCGAGACCCGCCTGGGCAACTTGGCGAGACCTCATCTCTACAATAAATCAAAAATTAGCCGGGTGTGGTAGTGTGCGCCTGTAGTTCCAGCTACTGGGAAGGCTGAGGCGGAAGGATCGCCAGAGCCCAGCAGGTCGAGGCTGCGGTGGCCGGGAGCGGCCACTGCACCACTCCAGTCTGGGTGATAGAGTGAGACTCCAACTCAAAAAAAAAAACATGCTTTAGGGCTCAGTTTGCAGTAAAGACTTTCATAGGCATATTTATCATTCAAGACACAGCAACTATTTTTACCAGCAATTTTCTTTTGGAAATATCAAATGTATGTAAATGCTTATACTACATCTTAAAATATTCTCAGATTAAAATACCAACTCCAAGTTCTAAAATAAAATACTTTTTTTTCAATAACACTATCTGTCCAGGGCTGAGATGTTTATGTTTGGACACAAAGGATACGTGATATTGCTTATTCCCTCCATATTCCCCAAAAGCCTCAACAACAAAACTTTTATTTATCAGTAATAAAAGAGCTAGATCTGAAAGACTTGTCATTGTTAACCTAAGAAAAATACTAAATGTAATAGCTGGGGGGAAAAAAGAGTCAAAGGACCAAAGAACAGAAACCATTTAAAAAAGTAATGCCAGTAGCAAAACTGAAATGGAGTTGTAAAACACGGTGTAGAGAGAAGACAACAGGAGGAGGAATCCAACGGAGACAGAAACACTGATTCTGGAATCCAGAAACCCAAGGAAGAGTCTAGGACATTTGTTTCCAAATAGCAAGATTTGTACTTTGCAAAATCTAGTCAAAACCTAAAAAAAAATCTAAATTTCTATTTGTATTTTAAACCAGATACTTAAAAAAAAAAAATCCCAAAACAAAAAATGAACAAATCTATATTTAAGAGTTACATATTATAAAAAGACAGGTACAGACACTTAGACCAGCAGAGAAGGCTGGTCTCGAGACTCTTTCTTTTGTGCTGGTATCTCACCTGGCACCTTTCATAGAGCCCAATCTAACTAGCCCCTGTAACGGACACCACAGCATAGAAGCTGTATCAAGCAATAGGCAGCTCAGGAACCCCTGGAAGGCTTAGCTGACAACACCTTTCTTGTGCTGGAGGCAAAGCAACATTTGCTTAGGTAATAAATTTCCTGGATTTTGTTGAGCTTCAGTCAGGACAGTTGTTACATAAAATTCGTATCACAATTGATCCATACAGAGGACATGTATTAACAATGGCTAACATTTAGGGAGTTCTTCCTATATGACACTACTATTTCAAATGCCATATGTGTTATTACATCTCATCCGTTACAATAATACTTTAAAGGATAGAATCCAAACTGGAGGTTTTCTCCCATCAGAGTCCTGCTCTTTCCCACATGAAAGGTACTACAGAGGAAGGAAAGGGAAAAAGGTTTCTGGAAATTTATAATAAGCATGCTAAAACGCCACTGTGGTATATAAGATGACAGTGTTCTTAAAGCTCAAACCAAAACATTTCATGGCTTAAAGTACACACACACATACACACACTTAAAAAACGGCTTGGGGCAACCGCCTCAGGTCTCCTCTCACTGTGGGAGTTTTTCTGTCCTCTTAATAAATCCTGCTTTCTCACTTAAAAAAAAAGAAAAGAAAATGGCTTGTACATACCTAACTATATAAATGGATAAAAACTGTTGTGATGAAAAATTATGCATATTTCAAGTGTCTTCAAATGCCCGTATAATTTCTTAATCTGATACATAAGGTTTATATCAGAAAGTGCCTGAAAAGTGGAGAATGGCCTAGGAGGACTGCTTTTGTTCCTTGGTGAGAGATTAGAATATTCTCGAAGTCTGTAGCCATAGTTATTTTTTATTAAGCATAAAACTGATGATAATTAGAAATGCTAATGAAAAAAAACCACATTATATATAAATAACTTTTTACCTCTGCGCCCTCTCCTTACCAAAAAAAAAAAAAAAGAAAGAAACAAAGCAGGAATACAAAGTTGTAGATGGCTTTCATCCTAGTGAACTGGTTTCATCCCATGAGTCAACTTTGATCAGGAATTGCAGATCATCTCTGCCACCAATTTGCTAGTTTTTATTTTTATTTTACATTTTAGAGTTGTGAGGTACATGTGAGGATTTACTACATAAGTAAATTGTGTGCAGGTAAGGCTTGGGCTTCTAGTGAGCCCTCTCTCCCCTGGTAGTAAACCTGGTACCCAGCGTGTGGCTGTGTGCTCCTTATCCCTCCTCCTTCCCTGCTAATTTGCTGTCTGAATTTACACAAATCTCTTTACTTTGAGTACTTCAGTGTCCTTACCTATCAAGTGAGAGTGATAACTGTTTTGCCAATTTCATTCAGTTAAAATGAATGTTTGGTGTCAGCACTGATGCTATGCCTACATAGGGAATTGTCACTAACTGGCTACTGTAGTGGGGTATGCTATTTAATTAGGTAGTTGCAAACTGCTATGACACCTGACTCATTCATCCTTTGAACCTCATAACCACCTTAAAAATAAGTAGGACAAGTATTGATAAACAGAGAAAGAAGTATGGAGTGGTTATGTGCCTAGTTTCATGTCACCCAGCTAATTAGGGACAGAGCCTAGAAACACAATTTCCTCATACCTGGTCCAGTGTTTTATTTGGTTGGTTGGTTGTTTTTTAAACTCTGCTGACTGGCTACAAAGAATGGCGCAGGAACTACTACTGATCTGTATTCTGAGCAAATACAACAAAAGTGCAAACATCCTGATTTACCGAATTAGGGAAATCAACTCTCTTTGCTGGCCTGAAGTTTGGAATTTATGGAATAAAACCATACCTTGATCTCTGGGAGCTGCATGACTTCAGGAAAGACTTCAATGCAATTGGAGTGGGCAATCACAGTGTGCGTGCGCCTGCAATTCATGATAGTTGTTGGGATGGCTTTCAGTTTATTCCCACTGATATCAATTTCTTCAAGTTCTTCCAGTTTTGCCATTTTACTAAAAAAAGGAAAATCCATGGGGAGGGAGTTATAAAATAATTATACGGCAACTAAAGTTTTCAATTAGCAATAATCGTGCCTCGGATAAACCTCATTGGCTATGATACCGCCATTAGGCAAAGCTGTATAAGGCAACTTAAAAAGAAAAACATATATAATGAGAAGCAACAGATGAATTTACTATGACTTTCAGGATTCGTTTGTAATAGTCATTTTTACAAATAAGACAAAATTTTCACTACTGTTTTGGGATATCGAAGTATTTTAGCACCTCCTTTCCCACTACAGGACAAAAACTATTAACTTCAACTCTTCAAATTGGCAACAAGAAGGAAAATGGGTACACTTTCCTACTAAAAATCTGTGTGTAACTTAAGTTACCCTGGCAACAACCACTTTGCTCTGCAGCTTAGTCTGAACTCTAATGAAAATCCTATTTAAATGGGTCAAAAGTCAATATTAATCCAATATAACTGCCTTAAAAGAGCTTAGTTAGAGAATATGATTTCTTTTTGGTAGCAATGAAAATTCAAGGGGAGATATGCTTTTTCTACAAACTCCACTCCCCAAATTCCTCTGATACCACTGAGGAATATAAGGTGGTAGTAAGAGCAGGGGTATGTTGCAAGCCCATCTGGATCATCTCCTGGGCTTCTGGCAGCGCCTGGATTCAAACCAGCCCCTAAAGAAGTTTCTCTCAACTCTTGCCGAACATCTACAAAAATGGAACTTCTCTAACCTTACCTACAAAATGTTCTAATGCAATTAATCCAACACTTACACTTAAGAATGTCTTCTATTGTTCAATCCTCATCTATAATTTTAATTACAGTAACCAAAGGAAAATTTTAGAATCAGAGTTTCTAAAATGGAGGAAATGTGGAGGAAAAACAACCCCTCTACCTCTGTAATCACTGTAAAAGCATCTACCATGCCTCTGACCCTCTTTCTGCCACTGATAACAATGGACTCTAAGAAGTATAGGATTCCCAGTTAGTGTGACTCAAACTTGTCACCTGAATCAATTACGTTTCCAGTTATCAATATCTTTTCTACATGTTATAGTTTCATTGGTCACAATACACCTTTAAATAGTTAACAGAAAACATTTAAAAATTTTTTGTCATCTTTCAAATATATAGGTTATCTTATTTGCTTATCTCGAAAAATAAAAACAAATATGTGCTGGCTGCCATGCTTCTCTTTAAGTTCTGGCCCCCTTCCCAATCTGGAGAAGGTGGATTCCCCCTTTTCTCTCTCTTTCTCTCTAATCTACTTCCTAAATAAACCGTATTTTCCAATCTAAAAAAAAAAAGTGCCTAACATACAAGAACTAAGGTTTTATCTTATAAAATTCGATATTTTAAATATCATAAATATACAACATGGTATCAGTGTATCCCATAAAAAACATTACATACACAGACTGAAGTAATCCATCTATGATAGCCTGAATTTGTAAGATTATTTAAATGTTATAATATTTTGAAAGAAATATGGAGAAACCAATGGGTAATGCTGTATGAAAAATGATTAAGAGTACAGAAAACAGGCCCAAGATAGGAAAAGTTAAAGGAAATGTTGACCTCTCAACATAGAAAGAAGGTGGCAAAAGGCTTGAAGACAAAATAACTGGATCACTGGGGCATGTTTTTAAATTTAGCGATCATTTATTGAACGTGGGCTATGGCCCAGACCTTGCATGATATGTGAGGCTGAAGGAGATGGAAAGGTCACAGCCCTGGCTCCTATAGTGCTCAAGTCTTGTAAGGGAGCTACTGAATCATATCACAACTCCCAGGGAGAGAGAAAGTATTGCAAGATGGGTTTTTACAAGGTGCATAAAAACTTCTCTGCACTCAGGGTGGGTGATTACACCTGGCATGAGGCATTGGGGGGATATCCTCAGAATTAGAGCCGATGATCATTTCTCCTGCAGAGTTTAGACATTCGCCATCTGAAAGAAGGGGATGAGATCTTTTGGGTATACTACCGTTATGTGATTGCCATGTGTTTTTCAAAATATTATCTGTCCATTTTATAGTAAAGTACATGGAAGTAAACAAAAAATGGTTTGCTAATATCAAATGAGGGGAAAAATAAGAATAAAAGCAATACTTTAAGACAACAAATACCTGGGCCTTCCTACTTCAGTAAGGCTTGAACAGACTGGCGGCCCTGACAGCAGCAGAGGAAGGCTGTGCTAGTATTTTGATTTGGCCCCAGTGCTAAGTTGCAGTTACCAGCAGAACACCAGAGGAGTTATGTAGGTGTGTGTTCCAAGCCATAACTTGTTAGATGGATAAATGCCAATGAAATAGAAGCAGAGTAAATCTCCATGGCAGATTCAGTATATAGATTCACTCAAAGCTAGATACAACACCACTGCTCCCCCAAATAGAAATTAAAATGAAAACAAATATAAAATGGAATCTTCTGAGAGCCATAAATCTGCAACGTCACAGTTTCTATGATTGCATAGGCCACCGCTGGTTTGTACATCATGAGCGCAAATGCAAGAGTTGGTAGATAACGAAGAACCTTCAGGATTCTGGTTTACATTCTTGCACACTATATTGGGCTGCTTTTTTTTGAAACTTTATTATTTTTCATTTTATTTTATTTCTTCAGTGACAGGGTCCTGATGTATTTCCCAGGCTGGTCTTGAACTCCTCAGCCTGAGTGATCCTACCTCTGTCCTCTGATTAGCTGGGACTATCGGCACATGCCACCATGCCTGGTTCTAAGTTAATGTTTAAAAAAAAATTAATTTGGTTACAAAGAAGTAAAATTTACTTGCTAAACAACACACCTTATTTCAAAATCTTAAGAATATTCTTGTGATTAGGTCTTTAGATACATTCCTATTAGGAAATTCAGTGCATTTCTCTTTAGGGAGATCACAGTTTATATGAAAGACAACTGTGAACACAGAAGGGTCATGTGAATAAGTTCATATTACCTGGGAAATAAACATTTCAGTTTTTGTCTTTCCCCTTTTTATCTATGAATATGTCTTTTAAAATGCAATTAAGAACATTATCTTATGACCCTACTTTACCTTGCTGGAAAACTTTGAAGTCGGTTATAGGCCATGTGAAGGATCTTCAGATGAGGGTGTCCTGTTAACAAGGGCACACATTTATCTGTGAGGTTGTTATTTGTCAAATACAACTCTTGTAAGATACTGTTTGTCTCTTCAGAAAGTGTGGCTGGAGGAAGGGTTTCCAGTTTGTTTGCAGATGCATTCAGGAATCTCAGGCTATAATGACAAAATTCAACAAAATGCTGTCGATAAGCCAGAGCTCTAGTTCAGAACCCTCAACAAATCTAAAAGCTTTCTCATTGACACCAGGCATAGGTAGACGCTAGGTTTAGAAGTATGAATGAAAAGACAAGCCCTGGCTTTAAGGAGTTCAATTTAGCAGGCATACTGATCTCTGACCCACTAGCTATGATGAATACAGAGCTATCTGTATGTATCAAATACAAAGAGACATAATTGTTTTCTGTATGTATCAAATACAAAGAGACACAACTGTTTTTTCCCCAAAGCACAAGGGTAAAAAGAAGTGATTACTTTTATAGTGGTTATAGTGGTGAGAGTGGAAAAGAAAGTGATATGGTAAAGTTAATATTTTGGTTTAGGGAAGAGAAAAGCAATTTCCTATTTTTTAATAAAAGGGTTCTTACAGTAGTAAAAAAATTAGGCATTAGATCACAATACAACTAAATCGCATGGTAACTACGTCCTATTCAGTAAGATGTCCAAATCATATTTTACTGACATTCACAATTGCAGGAGATAATCTGCTCTGTGTTAAAATAACAGAATATATATAATACAGCAATGAGAATAAAGAACTACAACTATATGCATCAACAGGATGAATCTTACAAATAAAATGCTGAGTGAAAGAAGTCAGACACAATAGGATACACTGCATGATTCCATAACTATAAAATTCAAAGTCAGACAAAACTACTTTATAATAATAGAACTCAGGATAGTGGCAACTCTTAGGTGGGGAAGGTGGTAGTACCCAAGAGATGATGTGTAACGTTCTAATATCGTAATGTTTGGCTTCTTGGTCTAGGTGCTGGTTGCACAAGTGTGTTCACTTTGAGAAAATTCATCAACTGCTATAATTATGATTTGACCACTTTTTTGTATCTACATAAATAAAATTTACACTAAAACAAACAAGATAATGTATATGCTGCCACAGTTTCCAGATGATAGAGTGAACAATGGGTAAGATACAAAGAATGATTTTTTAAATCTACGATAACTAAAACAGTTAAAACTTATGTGAACCTCCACAGCTATTGTGAAACATGGATAAATGCACAACACAAAGCTAGGGAACTATAACAGAACCCTTGCTATGATAAGGTTCCCATCACTCCAAAGGATAGGAAGGACAGAGCAGGGACCAGCTGTGTCATGGCTCAGGAGTTAGAGATGCTCATGATGGATGTCCTGTCATGCAGCAGCCACACCTAGAAAATGGAGCATGCTCAGTGGATAAGTCTCACCGGCAAGTGTTAGGATAGATCTACCTCTCCTCCCCTCCCAGATCTACCCGGTTAACAAACCACATTACTCTCTCATTTCAATCACCTTGATTTGAAACTTGCACCATTCACTTCAGAACTATTCTCCCAAATGTTAGAAAAATAAAATAAAATCTTTAAAAACGAAGAACATAGAATGCCAGGTTGAGTTATTTTTAATCTTGGATAGAAAAAAAAAGGCTTCACATTAGTAGTCCTCACTAAGACTGTCATCCCAAGCTCTCATTCCACTCATTTAACACTCTTCAATCTTGTATCCAACCCCCCCCCACCAACTCCATTACTTATCTGAGGAAAAGCAGCTTCCCCAAAATAGAACATTTTCCATTAAAGAAACACGTATTCCGTTGACATTTTTTAAAAAAGGAAGTTAGGGAGAAGGGCTGTACAGACCATAAATAGTCATGGGAAATTATAGTTGTGTGTGCTACAGAGAAGAAAATAAAGGTCACTCATGCAGTTTCTGAAATGGTTTTGAACTAGGAAGGAAACTAGTTTCAGCACTACAGTTCTTAGAGTATTTTTATGAGTCTGCTTCTTTAGGGCCCATTTAGACCACCTGACTTAAATTTCCTGTTAAGAATTTCTTCAGTGTAGAATCAGAATAAATTAAAATGTAAGAAATACATTTTACTGCTCTAAAATATCGTGGAGTAGGATTGGCTGAACAATCTAGAACAATCTCATTAAAACAGAATTCTCTAGAAAATATGTAGTTACAGATACATGGAGAAGAAAAGAGAAGAGGGAGTGAATTCATGAGTGTTTGCATATTTTGAGGCCAGAAAAAAGAGGGACTGTTGTTTTAAAAACATAGACCAGTGAAGTTTATCTAGAAAGCTACCAAGAGACTTTAAAAATCACTCATAGCATCTGAATAAGGGGAAGAAGTGATTTTCAAAGAGACATATCCTCTCATCTTTTCAAAATGTGCTTGTATTTAAGGAACTATATATACTCTTTACGCAAAATTAAGCGGGGGGAATCCCACATTGTTCCCTTCAAAGGAATGAAACTAGTTAGTTAGAACTACATGGGCTGGTTCCAAAGAACATCACTGGAACTGCATAAAGTCTGACCGAGTCACCTTATTGGTTAATGGTCAAAGAGCAAACAATTGGACTAAAAATATTTTTTATTATCATGATCTCAGAAAATTAATGGGTCTCAATACCCACTGTCTTTAACCAGTCTTCCCACAACCTCACAATGTTTCAGAATAAGGCAAATTTAATTTGATTTAATGGCCTAGATGCCATCCTTCCACCACAATGAATGACTACTTTAGTTTTACAACGTGTTTCCAGTATAGATAACAATTTTATTTAACAAATAGGCTATAAAACCCCACCCCTGCTTTTCAATCTTGTAAAAAAGCTAAATTCCTACAACACTGAGTTTGGTCTCAACTCACTATGATGTGATAACTATCCTCAAGCTTCTCCCTTACAGAATTTTGTAATAGCTGTATACAAAAAGACAGTTTAATATGCTAAGAGCTGTTTCATCCACATAACTTACTTAATATGCAACCTGCAATGTGGTATCACTGCTTTAACCTTCCATTTGTAAGGTGCTTTGTAGATACCACGGATCTCTCTAATCTCCTATTTCATTTGATTTTCCAAAATATCCCCACCCCCCATTCATCCATATTTCATAAAAGATAGAAACTGAAGCTAAGAAACTCAAATTGCCTGGCAATGGTTCAATACTAACTAGTGACAGAGCCTGAAATAAAATCTACAATCCTCTAACACCTCTCTCTAAAATTCAAACTTAAATAAATAACAATAATAAAATCCCTTTCCTGAGAATATTTTTTCACAGGCTCTTTTCTCAAAAAAGAAGCTGGGGGTCAAGCGGGGCACCCGCTAGGTGACACGAAGACCATGTGTGCACAGCACTTCAAACTCGATTCTTAAAAGAAGTTAACAAACAGCACAGTACTAAAAAACTTTTCTTAGCATAAAGTGCAAAAGTCATAGAGAAAAGACACAGATATGGCTCCTGCCCTGAGGCACTTGGAAAGTCGCCCACAACAGCAAAGAGACAAATCTACTTCCTGCTTCTCAGGCAATTGCTCGGTTTTGCCTTGGCACATTTGGTCCATCTGGCTCATCTGTTTTTTGTTTTGTTTTGTTTTGTTTGCTTTTTAGTAATTTACAGCATACCCTTAAATTTTATAGCCAAATTCTGTCCTTGAAACAAAGCACAGGATTTGGTACCATAACAGATTTACCTGTTTATAGGCACACCAGGCATTGTGCATTTAAATAATTTTTCTGGAGATCAGTATTAGGACTTGTATTCTATTATCAATCTTAATAGTTAAAACTGTCTAAGTCCAACAAAGCTCTTCTACTTTCAGACAACCCTTATTTTTGTCTCCAAAATGCTCCACAAGTGTCAGAACACTACAATTTCTTATTATTGCTTATCTTTACAACACAGTACTTTTGACAATTTCAATCTCCTTCACAAGGTTGATAGCTTAAAGCAGGAGCTTTCAAACTTTTTATGATGATAACCAAGAGTACAAAGTACATTCTACCTGATCAGCCAGTACTCATGATATGTAACTGAAACAAATTTACATAAAACAACACCTAATCTTACTCAGTCATACATACTGATATTTTCTCTCCTATTTAATTTTTTTAAAGTGTTGGTTGTAACCCACTATATTAATGTTATACCCCACTAATCATTCTAAAAAGACCACAGTTATTTACTGTCTTTTAACGCTACCTAAGAGTGAGGTTTGTATGGAAGAAAAAGTGCACACAATAAAACAGAACTCACACCATCATTATATTTGAAGGTTTGAGTAACTGCTTGGCTTGGGGCCAAAAAAAAAAAAAAGGCTATAAGCCTACCAAAAAAAGAAACAAAAATTATATAGATTTGAGAACTGTCAAACAGAAACCCAAAAAATTAATTTTAAAGATTCATTAAATATGATTAACATTGCAAGACTATAAATTAATCTACAGACTTTATCCTAATTGTACCAAATATTCCACTAATGTCCTTTATCTGGTCAAGGATCCAGTCCAGGGTCTCACATTGCATTTCATTATCATGCTTCCTCAGTCTCCTCCAATCAGTCTTACTGTCTTAAGTTACCTTGATTTTTTGAAGTGTACTAGACAATCATTTTGTAAAATGTCTCTCAATTTAGGTTTGTTTCATGTTTTACCATTAGAATAAGGCCGTATATTTACCAAAAATACTACAGAAGCTGTGCCCTTCTTAGTGCATCATATCAGGAAATACATGATATGGTACACACCAGAGGTATAACTAGCCAATGTCTTGGTGATATTAACTTTGATCAGGTTTGTTTCTCCCTTCAAGTTTTACCTTTTCAGTGTTTTTCTGGCTATTCTTGTATGTTTCTTTTTTTCCATGGAAATTGTAGCATCAATTTGCTTAACCTCATTATAAAAGCTTTTTGGTATTTATTTGAGGATTGTGCTAAATTTACAAAGTAACTTACAAAAGAATTGATAACTTAATACTAAGCTGTCCTATTCATGAACAGAGGATATTTTTTCATTTGATAAAATCTGCTTCTGTGAATTTCAGAAATGTTTTCACATTTTCTTCACATAGCTTTTGCACATTTCTTACATTTATTCCTAAGTATTTAATCTTTGATGCTATTTTAAATGGGATTTTCACTACCAACGTACTGTTTTCTAATGGCTAAGTTTGTGTACACGAAGGCTTTTAATCTCTACATATCAGTTTTATATCCTGCTACCTTACTGAAATGTTTTAATGTTTGAATTCAATTATCAGTGAAAATTTCTCTAGGTTTTCAAGTGGACTACCGTGTTAACTACAAAGAGACAGTTTATCTCCTCCTTATCAATTATCATGCTTCTAATTGATTTTTTTAATCTAATCATAAGACTAACTGAATACAGTATAATATTAAATAATAGTGGGCATCTTTGTTCTGCTACTCATCTTAGTAGAAATGCCACTGGGTTTCCAAACTAGGTATGTGGCTTTAGGAATAAGTGTCTGTGTGTGTCTGTGTGTGTGTGTGTGTGTGTGTGTGTGTGTGTATAAAGTGTTAGGAAGTACCCCTCAATACTTGAGGTACTATTTTCCTTCTTTTTTTGTTGATACCTTTATTGAGATATAGTGCATAACACATATTTTGTTTAGTCATTTATCAGTTGATGGACATTTGTGTTGCTTCCATTTGAGTGGGTGAGGTAAGTTTAAGCACATGTATTGATCTGATATCTGGTCTCAACTCTGTCACATTTCATATTCATATGCATTTGTGATAGTTCCCTCTTTGTAGGATATATTGCTTCTTTAATACATTACTCTTTTTTTGTATTTAGGAAAGTTTATGTTTTTGTTCCTATGGCTACCTTTGTTCTTATGTCTTATTAAATGATCTTAGTCCCTTGCATTTCTATTTAATCATTTATTCTGTGGCTTATCAGGCCTTGTTAGGATTCTTTAAGTGACATCTATTGTCTATATGGCAATCAATAAACTCCTTCTATTTTCTTTTCTCCTCTTCTCCTCTTCTCATTTTCAAGCAGCATTATTAATAGTTTGTCACCACTTATATTAATCTTCCACCCTCTTCCCCACCTCTGTTTTAGTCTCAGATCTACATTTACATATACTAAATGCTCACTATCATTCCTTTTGCTAAAATTATACTAGCTATTTCTTCGTTGGATGAAGTTTATCCTCTGGCATATCATTGTCCATAAACATTTCTATGTGGATAGAAATGCTCTATATCTTCGCTCTCCAACATGGTAGCCCCTAGTCACAGGTGGCTACAGAGCACCTAAAATATGGCTAATATAATGGAGTAACTAAATCTTACACTTTAAAAATTTTAGATTCATTTAAATTACTACTAAAACCCACTAAACTACACATTTTTAAAAGGGCAAATTTGATGGCATATCTAAATAGTCACATGTGACCAGTGGCTTCATACCAGACTGAACAGCTCTAGTAGATTCCTGGAAAAGGGATCATGAATGCAGAGATCTCTAAGTCCTTGAACTTTTAAAATAACAGCTTCATAGAAATATAACTCACATACCATAAAATATACCCTTTAAAGGGTACGACTTAATGGCTTTTAGTTTTTTTTTCCACAATGTTGTACAACCATCACCACTATCTAATCCCAGAATATTGTCATCACTCCAAAAAGAAATTCCATACCCATTAGTAGTCACTCACCAGTTCTCCCCTCACCACACCCCCTGGCAACCACTAACCATTCTACGGATGTGATAAATGGGAACATTTCACATAAAAAGAATCATGCAGTATGTGTCCTTTTATGTCTGGCTTATTTAACTTGGCATACTGCTTTCAATTTTCATTCATGCTGTAGCATGCGCCAGTACTTTTTACTGGTAAATAATACTCCACAGTCTAAATATGCCACAGTCTGTTTACCCATTTTTCAGGTGATGAACATCTCCTTTTTATTTTCTAGCTGTTGTGAATATAATGCACCTTGAACATGCATATAGAAGTTTTGTTTAAGTTCATGCTTTTACCTCTCTTGGGTATATATCTAGGAGTTGAATTGCTAGGTCATATTGTAACTTTATGTTTAACTATTTGAGGAACTAACAGACTATTTTCCAAAGCAGCTGCGTCATTTTACATTCCCCAGCAGTGTATGAGGGTTTTAATTTATCTCTTCTCCAACACTTGTTACTCTATATCTTTTTTATTATAGCCCCCCTAATGGGTATAGAGCCATATCCTATTGTGTTTTTTTTTTTAACATTTAATTTTTTAATTTTAAAGATGTGAGGTACAATTCAGGGTTAGGTATACAAATGTTCATTATGCGGGTCCATTGTGGTTTTAATTCATATTTCTCCAGTGACCAATGACACTGAACATCTTATCATGTGTTTCATGGCCATTTTATATCCTCTTTTGAGAAATATCTATTCAAATGTTTTGCCTATATTTTCATTCAGCTATTTGTCTTTCTTATCATTGAGTTGTAAGAGGCCTTCCAAGTTCCTTATTCAATATATTTCTGTGGGGTTTTATTTTTACTTTCTTGATTCAGGTATCCTTTAAAGCACAAAAGTTTTAAATTCTGATGAAGTCCAATGCATTTATTTTTTGTTGTTGCTTGTGTTTTTGGTGCTTAAATACTTAACACTGCTTTCTACAACTTAGATCTTAACACTTGGCTTGATAGAAAAATTCTGAGACATACTTTCATCAAATTTTTTTTAAAATGCTGCTCCATTATTACCTTGCTTTGTATACTTTTTTGAGAAGTCTGATAACAGTCTAAATATTTGCCTTTTAAAATTACTTGATTTTTTTCCTGACAGTTGTAAAGATTTGTAGCTTCAAAACCTAATGGTTTTACTACAATAAGTATCAATGTTGGAACATTCTGGATTAATTTCTTCCAAGTATCCAATATTAGTCTTTTTCAAATGTATTTTAAGATCTTTTGTTACTAGAAAAGTTCCTTGGATTGCAGTTTTAAATATTAGTTATGACCCATTGTTTTGTGTTTGTTCTTCAAAAACTCATACACAAATGTTATTCCTTTTTGGTCTGTCTTCCATTTTCACTACTTTATCTCTAGCCTTTTAATTCTTCCTTACCACATTTCATTATTTTCATTTTCCTGTTTTTCTTTAATGTTCCTCATTAATTTTTTTTAGTCTACTGTCCCTTGGGCACCTTGTAATTACTTCCCATTTATAAGATAACTGTTATTCGCTTCCATTTTCTGAGTTCAGTTGCTTCTCTTTCCATTTCTCCTTCCTGTTGGTCTATTTTGTTCTTAGTTTTTCAATTTTTTTTAATATCCCCAGATGCTCATTTGAGTCATTTAATTCTACTTAGAATGTTGTATTAGTTTCCTTAGGCTTCCCAAGAACATTTTGGAGGGAGAATATTCCACAGTGGATGTGTAGTTTTTGTTTGTTTTCTCATTAGGGGGTGGGGTAATAGCTCTTTCCTACTCATTTTCATAATATCAGGTTGTTTTACAAGATTTTTAGTTCAATGGTTTCACCTTCTACCAGCATTGCAAAGTCAAGATACATTAGAGAGGATTTTTGTTTGGTTGAGCAGAGAGGGGCTGCGTATCCTCTAATTGTCGGGTTGCACTTTTGTCTTGAAGTACCTTTAGTTTTCCCCACTCGCTTCTCTTCCCCTTTACCAACCCAATTGCCAATTTCCCTTCAATAACTAAGTATTTTTGTATGCTGCCCCTTCAAGTTCCACATTCTTTTACCTAAGCTTCAGGTGGTAACCGTAAGCCCTGTCGTTCCCCTCGTCTCTCTCCCCCATAGTTTTTCTCATTCTGCCTTTACTTGTCACAAACCCTCAGTGCGCGGTGGGGTGGAGTGGAAGTGGAAGAGATTGCTTGCTGGGATTTGGTGTTTATTTCCCTTTTTATTTACACTTAACCCTCCCCATTGAATTAAGATTGGGGCCTATCACACTCTGGAGCTGCTTGAAGTAAGATGCACTAGGTCAATAGGTCACAATCTGGCTGCACTTCACAATGATCTAGGGAGCTTTCCTTAGTGCAGATTCTCAACCTCAACCCTTAGATATTCTTGTTCAGTAGGTCAGAGTGAGGCCTCAAAGTCAATATAAAAGAATCCTGATGATTGGTCTAGTTGAGAAACATAGTGTTGCAGAAACTGGTCTTAATGCACTGTAGTGGTTTTTGGGTATACACACACCTCTCACTGTTCATCTCATCTATTTTAGAAGCATCAGAGAAGCGGGGGCAAGGATTACAAAGCAGTCTCTCAGAGTACAGGCAGGACTCTTCTGATAATCCATTAACGGTCTCTTTTCAAACACAGCAACATTCACGGGTGAACACAGGAGTGCTTGGAACCGTGTGGCTAAACCCTTCTGGTTTGTTCTGGTTAACAACAAATGGAGTTTGCCACCAGAACTCCAACCCTGTAAAGATCACATAATTGGCCAATTTCCAGTGCTTCTCCCTCCTCCAGAACTGAGGTGAATGTTTCTGAGAGGAGAAGAAAAGGATGGAAATTATTTTCCTTCTCATAGCGCTCTAAACTCCACTGACTGACTCTAGTTTTGAAAAACTTGTTAGTTGATTTTGCTGTAATAACACTGGCTAAGAACCATAACTTAAAATATTTGAGAAACATAACACTTTAAAAAGCAGAGGGGGCATGTATGTGATATCCAAAAACATCACTAGACTCACATTCCGTTTTTGTATTGAAATTCTTCTTTTATAGAAATCTGTCTGTTTCGCAGTAGCACCTGAAGTCATCCTCAGTTTTCAATGAAATTGGAAGACCCTCTGCACTGGAGTCATTGAAAAAGCCTTGTTAAACATGCAGATTCCCACACTGTCCCTCAAAAGTCTAACTGAAAAGAACTAAGATAATAGTCAGGAATCGGCAAGTTTGATAAGTGCTGTAGGGGAGTCTAAAGACACTCTTTGAGAAACACTATCTCAGTCCACTGTGACTCTCAAAACATCAGAACTTCACAAGATACGTCAGAATCTCTTCACTAAAAAAACACTGTGGCCAACTCAGCTCTTCAAAATGCCAGAAATATCTGCCTTTGCCAAAAGGCACCAGTTGTCATGGTCAATCAATCACGATCTTCTACATTTTCTGTTCCCTTTTAGTCTCTTTGATATTTACACATATTCTGAGTCACTAAAACTTATGGTCTGTAATGTGACTAATAATCTGGGGATACTTAATAAATACAAATGAGCAGTTACCATGAATTCATTTGCACATACACTCCCCCAACTCTTGTCCCTGAAAATACCTTGCACTAGCTTAACCAGGGATAAAAACAGACCTGCATGCCCACCCACAACAGGGATCTATAATGCCCCTTTAAAGAGTCCATTGTAGCTTTGATAATTAGACTGACTTCATCAGGAGAAGCTGCCTGGCCATCAAATGTGCGTGCAGATGCTAGGTGGACAGGGAGTCAGCCACTGCCAAGATTCAGTAAGGAACAGAAGGATGGCAGTCCCTCTGGCAATGTCTCATCCACTCTGGTGACCCATGGGGAATATCTACCCCCTCCCTTGCCATCTGTTGATGACAACCAATTATCTGAAACTCTTCTGAGGTTTCCATCAGGAAAATCCTCCACTCTAATCAAAAAGAGGTGAGTTAAGAAATCTGGACCAGTAAGATTCAGATTAGAGTATGTGCCAGTTGACCCAACAGAATCAAATCCTTCCCTGATCATAAGATACAAATCACAGTCAATTTCTTGGCAGATATATGGTGCATTATATTTCACATGTCTACAGTTTTTGAGCTGCCAGTGAAAAACAAGTTAAAATAAACAAAATTCAAAGATGAACATAGATAAGGTAGTTGGTGCTGCCATACGTATCATTTTGAACCTAAAATTTTTAACTACTTGTATAATTAAGATATACAGAATGAGAAGATTTGAAATGGATGCTCAGTAAAAAAGTTTTTAGGTTGACTGGCAAAAAAAAAAAAAAGGCAAATATAGAGAATAAACGCATAAACTAAAGTTGCTGATTCAAATAATAAGAATTTCAATAAAATTGAAATTTTCAGAGGAAGATGAAGATGAAGATATTATTAAAAGTCATCTAATTTAAAGTCGATTCTCTCTCTTATTTGGCTATCAAATACCTTCCTGCTACCAGGTATAGCAGATTAATAAATACTATCTAAAGTCGTAATACTTAACCGTTAATATCATGTAATTAAAACTATGAGACTGGTTTTAGCAGGCAAGATTCAGGGCAAAGGAAAACTTCTAAGAGAGAAAGTCCAAATGTGGTCTTCTGCTCTGTGCCCAATAATGAAAGCTTTTCTGATATCTCTCTTGATTCTTCCAAGCACAAGCTCTACTTAGAGTCTTACCTAAACCATTTTAACTTATACAGGCTTTGTATTCAGGCTGTTTTCTCAGTTATATAACCAAACACAGGAGTGGTAACAAGTTGTTATCACAAAAATACGAAAAAAAGAAACTTATGTATTTTTAATATTGTATTTTAGAGCAAACTGAAAGGAAGATGATTTGAAGCAAAGTTTCATTAATGCCTGCAGCTATTTCCCAAATGCACAGCTTTATATATTATACAACAAAGTATTGTTCTTATACCATGAGCTTAAATTATGCCAGAACAACTTTATCATTTTCCATCTCTTCTACCTTCTTAAATTTACCTCTTACTACAGTTTATTGTGGTTATTTTAAACACTGCATTTTACTGTAAGCTCCTTGAAGATAATTCCTGTGTTTAATACGTTTTTAATGCCCTATGGCACCTGGCACAGTACCTTAAACTCGGTACGCTATTTGCTGTAACGAATCATTTAAAGTAAAACAAATCACAACTGAAACTACTGCAAGACACCTGCCATAGATTCTTTCCTTAAAAAAACTTTAATATTTTAAATTTCATGTTTTCTGGGTTGGCCTACTTCAAAAACTGTTAGTACTAGAATTATTTCTTTCTCCCAAACTCATCAAACCAAATATATAATATGTATATGTTTTACTGAGTTTAAATGATGCCTCAACAAAAAATATTTTAGTTTTTAAAAATTAAGTAGGTAAAAATCTCTATTGTTTAAGTTGTACAATGAGGACAAGTAGAAGTATTAGCTGTTGAAGAAGTTTGGTGGAGGTCATTAGAATATGTGTTTCTTATCTTCTAACAAGTGAAAAAATATAAAACTGTGGTTTAAAATAACAGCTAATCATTTTAACCTAGCCCCTTCATAGTCCTATCTGCCTGAGATGACCAACTCTCTTAATTTTTCTTTCTAATTCTATTAGATCAGTTGCTATACTATACTGGAAATGTAGTTGTTATATTGGCTAGAAAACAAGGGCACTGGAATATGCCTTCTTGAAAAAATTTCTTATTTCTGTCTTTTCTTCTGGTCATTTGCTTTTCTCTCATAAAATAAAATTAAATTAAATTAAAGAGGATTGCTCTTCCAAAAAAAAAACAGGGCACTTGCTCCTTCTAATTTACCTATTTGCTACTTCTTAACTGCCCTGTGCCAGAAATACATTTAGCATGCCCTGCCTTCCTCTTACCACCTCCAGAAGTTGCCTACTTCCCTCCAAAACAGCCCCTATCCAAAATGCAGTTGGCTCTAGATAAGTCAGTCTATTTGGACCATGGCGATTTCGGCCTAAACACCTTTAGCTGACACTGCTATGGTTCATGATAGCAATGACCTCTTTTAGTGGCTCAGTTCATGTTTTCATTTGTCCATGCTACATTACTAGAAATATTCCAGTTCACACAATCCTTCTTTTTCTGACTTACAGGTGCCATTTGGGAATTGTACAAAATAAGCAAAATGGGAAAACTGAGGCTTACAGTGGCCAGCACAGGGTCACCAAGTCAACAGGGAAGGTGGCAGTTCTCTCAGGACTCATCAGAATGCCTTTGGAACATACTAAAATTATAGTTGCCCTCACTCAGTGTCCAAACACATCTAAACATGAAAATACAGTTTCCTCAACTACATGGTGAGTTCCTCCAGAAATATATTCTCACACCTTCCCTAACATCAAGGATACTCAATGACTGCTTGCTGACTACCTCTAGAGAATAAATGAAAAATAAATAAAGAACGATTATTATCTACTAGAAATTCTAGCACTAGTTGCCTACTAGTTTTGAGCTTCTAGACTTGAGCAGATTCAGTAATAGCTTTATCTCGGAAACACCTAAAACATGAATCCATCTATTTATATTTGTTCTACCAACCCAATGTAGAACTCTAAGGAGACAAGTACATTCTCATTAAAAAAACACAGGGGTAACTCCTTCGGATCCCCTCCCACTGTGGGAGCTTTTCTGTCCTCTCAGTGAATTCTACTTTCTAAAAAAATAAACCCAAAAAATCAGCAACAACAACAAAAACAAAATTTTGCCTAATTAGCCTTATGAAAGAAAACAAGATTACAACATAATTTAAAATTCTCCATAGGGAATGAAATAAAATTCTATTGCATTCACAACAAAAAAGCACATATGTAAAGCTATCCATCTGCTGCACACTGTACTTTGATATGAACGCAAAAAAAAAGAATTATTTAAATGATCTTGAAACAGTTTGCTTTTTTGCCAGAAAAATGATATATTACTGGTCAATTACAATATGACAGTCGCATCTTTTTCATTCCATTAAATTGCTACTGGAATATTACTTATTCCAGTAGAAATTCATTGTAACTTACATAAGTACATTGAAGACACTTTTTCAAAATGAGGAAAACAAAAGAGAGTGCTAGAAATGTATTGGGGTATCTATCTATCTACATATATGCAAAAATTCATTGAGCAGTATACTTAAGAGTTGTATACTTTACTGAATTTGAATGCAAGTTATATTTTGGTAATAAGATTTAAGAAAGAAAATAAAAAGGGGGGGAAAAGGCCAAGAATAAAAGTAGTATTTAAAATTTCTGGCCAGGTATCGTGGCTAACGCCTGTAATTCCAGCACTCTGGGAGGCTGAGACAGGATGATAACTTGAGTTCAAGACCAGCCTGGGCAACATATTGAGACCTTGTTTCTACAAAAAAAAATTAAAAAATTAGCCTGGCATGGTGGTATAGCCTGTAGTTCCAGCTACTCGGAAAGCTGAAGTGGGAGGATCACTTGAGTCCAAGAGTTCAAGGCTGAAGTGAGCTATGACTGCATCACTGCACCTCAGCCTGGGGGACAGGGATACACCCTGGCTCTTGAAAAAATAAAATAAGGCCAGGTTCAGTGGCTCAGCCTGTAATCCCAGCACTTTGGGAGGCTGAGGCAAGTGGATTGCCTGAGCTTGAGGGTTTGAGACCAGCCCAGGCAACTTGGCAAGACCTCACCTCTACAATAAAATAAAAAATAGCCAGGTGTAGTAGCACAAGCCTGTAGTTCTGGCTACTTGGAAGGCTGAGGTGGATGGATCGTCGGAGCCTAGCAGGTCGACGCTGGGGTGGCTATGAGCATGCGTGCCACTGCCCTGCAGCCTGGGCGAAGAAGTGAGACTCCAACTCAAAAAAAAACAAAGCAAAAATAAATAAATAAATAAATAAATAAAACAATAAATATATTCACAATATATAATAATATACTTATATAATAAGTATAATAATAAAATTCCTTAAATTCTCTATTATTCATTAAACATATATTTGTTGAGTGCTTTCCTTTGTTCCAGACACAGTGTAAGATGTTGATGATGGCTGGGCTCGGTGGCTCAGCCTATAATCCCGTGCTTTGGGAGGCCGAGGTGAGTGAATTGCCTGAGCCAGCGGGTTCGAGACCCGCCTGGGCAACTTGGTGAGACCTCATCTCTACAATAAATCAAAAAAATTAGCCGGGCGTGGTAGCGCATGCTTGTAGTTCCAGCTACTTGGAAGGCTGAGGCGGAAGGATTGCCGGAGCCCAGCAGGTCGAGGCTGCGGTGGCCTGGAGCGGCCACTGCACTCCAGTCTGGGCGACTGAGTGAGACTCCAACTCAAAAAAAAAAAACAACAAAAAGATGTTGATGATAAAACTATAATTAAGACACAATCGACATAATAATTCGCTTCATAGAGTTAGTAATCTAATACTGGAGAAAGACAAGTGAACAAGAAATTACAATGCAGTGTGTGATAGATGTTATGACAGGAATAAGCACAGGAACTTGGGAACACACGATGGGATATCTAATTCAGCTTAGGAGAACCAGTTTTCAGAATGCCATTTCACCCACATAACATCACACATGCTGAAATACATCATTTATTTTTTAAGATGAAAAAATCCACCTTCATTTCCTTCTATTCTCTGTACGTCTAGAAGTTAAATTTAACCTTTTGTCATCATCATAAGAAACACTAAAAATCAGATTCTTCATATTGTCTCTCAAGTAATGATCATACCCTAAAAATAAACATCAGTAGAGGTCAAAATGATTCACGTCACCAGCCTATGAAACATTTCAGTATGATGCACAAGGTCTCTGAACCAAGCAAGATGTCCAAAGTAAGTTAGCTGTCACTGTTACAGCTTTCTTTAAAGAAAGTTCTGCATGTAGCAACTCAACATAAAAAGCAGACAGAATTTCACTTAATGTTTAAATTAATCTTCCCCCTCACTCAAAACAACTTCTTCAAATGCTTAGTGTATGACACAAGTTTATTTAGAAAAATTTTGTTTGTCCAAAAGGAAACAATTTAATTAAATGGGGGCGAAAATAATTTAATTAAAAGGAAACAATTTAATTAAATGGGGGTGATAAAATAATAAGAACTGATAAAAATAAAAAATAAAAAAAACTAAGCAAACTCTAGGACAATCTGTCACCAACAGTCCTAAATATATGAAAGCAGAAACAGAGAATCATACAATAATTAAGCTGAGTCTGGAATAGCCTGCATGAGTTTTGACCAGGTAGCAATACAGAAGCACATGTCTCACCTTGCTTTTACACCTACATCCCCACAACACATGTTTATGCACAATGTAACCTACTTCTCTCCAGAAGAGCAGCAAAATTAATAAAGAATTGCCCTGACTCTACCCCCAATGAAATGCACAGAGAGGTGGCTAGCAAAACTATTTTCTTCATAAATCTGGGACAAACAGAAAGTTTACACAAACAGTCTTATCATAGAAGACAGAAATGCAAACAAGGGAGTGTTTACAGACTCAGATGATTAAACAAGACAGACAAACCACTTTACCTGTCAGCCTTCATCAGAAGGTTAGGTGGGAGCTCCAAGAGCTGGTTGTGTTGCACATCCAAAACCTCCACCGAGGTTCTCTCCAGTCTTTCAGGCAGCCTTGCCAACTGGTTGTGTCCTGCCAGTAGTTTCCGGAGACTGCTATTACAAAATAAGCTGAAAAAAGGGACAAAAGACAAAAGGCAATACACTTAGAGCTAACCTGGGGTAAAGACTGAAAAATGAACAGGAGCAGGAGAATATTTAAAATTTTCTCTCTAAAAATCATAGATCACTCAGAACAACTGCGAATTCATTTTAATATAAATTCAAACTTGGAAAGCTGTTTGTCTTTCTATACTTTAAAAAAAGAGGGAGCGAAAAGGAAATGCTGAGCATAAAAAGGAATGTTGAGAAAGGAAGCTCTACATAGCGGAAAACAAGTTGCATAGATGAAGCCCTGAAGAGATCAGTCTCATCTTGTCAGATACACAAGGCAAGGGAATATGATTCTGCCAGGTAGGGCTTGTGTCTTATACGGCCCTAGAATGCTGAGTGTTTTACATATAACAGATTCTGAATAAATACAGCTGAATTACTTACAGTCTTCACATTAAATAAAGGATTCTTCTATTCAATTAAACTTTTACAAATGTCAACTGAGAAAATGTTATGTTTTTCTTCAGTGGTATTTCACAATCATAAGTGTTTCTCCCTTGCCTCACTTTCCTGGCTGCATATTTTTGTTTTCTCTACCTTAATCTTAGACCAAGGTAGAAACCCCCTCCTGAAGAGAGCAGAATGTACTTAACCCACTATTTTCTTGTGAGACTCAAATAAAGCTTAGTCATGTTTCTTCTAAGCATTATCAGGACTTTTAGATGAATACTTGTTAATTTAATGTAAACCTGCATTACGACCACTTCAGCCTTCTCCAACAGTTGCAAAGACTAAAAACAGGCTGGGGGTTTAAACAGACATCTGGGGGCTATGGAAAAGCGAGGTTATAATTTGCATCATGATCACTTCAGATCAAAAATTCATTTACACTGCTGTCACAGAACAAGGTTCCTTCATCCGTCTCCTGTTTTCCCCCATCCTGACCTCACTCACACTCAAAATTATTTTTCTAGTTAACTCATTTTTAACTGACAAAAACTATATATATAGTGTACATGATGTTTTGATATATGTATATAATATGAAATAGCTAAATCAGGCTAAGTAAACACATTACTTCACATACCTATCTTTTTTTGTGATAAGAACATTTAAAATCTACTCTTAGCAATTTTCAAGAATACAAGACATTGTTATTAACTAGAGTCACAATGCTGTACAATACAGCTCTTGAACTTATTCCTCCAGTCTCATAGAAATTTTATATCCTCCAATCTACTATAGTTAAAAATCACCATGCATTACAGCATAACTTTATTCACCTAAATATCAAATTGAGATTGTTTGTTCACAAAGATGCCAACAACCTGCCTCAGCTCTGTGACACTACAGGCCCCAATTAAAGATATCTGACTTTTCAGGTTTAGATATCAGTGTGACAAGACAGATTACCCAGGCCAGTCAGATTATCCATGCAGTCACAGTTCTCACAGGGCAGTCTCTGCTTTGGTCACTTCAACTCAATAATTTAGCATCTGGGTTATCATACTCGTGTGTGTGTGTGTGTGTGTGTGTGTGTGTGTAATATATATATTACATATGCATACACATACATACATATATATATTCTTTAACACATACGTAACTGAAAGACAGGTAAGAAAAACCTTTATCTTGATTTTTCCAATAAAAATGTAGATTTGATTAAGCAAAGGATAAGTATTAAATGCTAATTATTGGATTTAGTTTAATTCTTTTAGATACTATCTAAACATTAAAATACTTTCCCTTTCAATAAATTTCCACTTATAAATAATTATTTCTACTTTGTCAAACTCTTCACATACTTAAACAGTGACTACTAAATCAATTTTAACAAATCACTGTCTTGCCTGAATATTATACCAACAGTAGGACTCATATAAAGTTTGCAACTGAACAACACCATAAAGAAAACAATATATACTCTTTTCTCCCACGTTAAAACACACACACACATACACACACTACTGTTTAAATTATTTGACAACAGAGCATTTGGGATTTGCAATGAATAAGTATTTGTTTAGATCACCAAAAAGCCTGAACTGAAGCAGAGTAAATTCAACATTAATAAATTTGGGAGGAAAATGGAAAAAAACACCAGTTATATTGTTTGTATATATAAATACTATAAAATATCTTTGTAGCCTACAGCAAAAAAGAGACCTTAGACACCAATGTACCATCTGTTAGATTGAAGAGTGGGAAGGGAAAAGAGTAGAGAGAAAATAGGAGGAAAGATACAGTAAAACATTTTTCAAACAAAATTTTTTTTTTCTACTAGTAGTAACCTGTTTTTACTTTTGCTGTCCCTCTTCCAAAAGGGTTATGCATGGAGGTGTGGGGACGGACACACACATACACACACACACACACTCTGGATGATGGTGATGGGCTGCACTGAGTCACTTAAATTCTTAGTCAACATAATACTCTAGGGCAGAAAGCATTTTTAAAGGGAACAAATTTACAGGTATAAAAACCAACCATGCTGCCCATCAAAAGAGAACTGGATTTAAAAACTGTGGTACATATACACGATGAAATACTACACAGCCATAAAAAAGAACAAAATCATGAACTCCGCAGCAACCTGGATGGAATTAGAGTCTATAATACTGAGTGACCTCTCACAGAAACAAAGATCTGAGTATCACATGTTCTCACTCATAAGTGGACCTTGAACATCTATCGTAATACTATAAGAAAAGGATTGACAGTGGTGGGAAACTATGGGGGAGGCAGGGAGGTGGGATTAATGGTAGTCAATATCTGTCTGGGGACGGGGGGACACACCTTATCAACAAGGGTGCCTGAACGATGCATATTCATATACCTAACCCTCAACTGTAACCCACAATTTAAAAAAAAAAAATACGTTTTAAAAAAAAATATGGCTGAGGAACAAAGTGAAACTAATGGAGTTTCTCGGGGACTTCAAATATAACTCAGACTTCTTTTATGAGACCTACATCCTAATACAGTGTTATCCAACAGAAATAAAATGTAAACCACATATGTAATTTTAAATTCTCTAGTAGACTCATTTTAAAAAAATAAAAATGAAGCAAGTTAATTACTTGAGCACATTTTATTTGACCTAAAATATACCTAATAGTATTTTAACATGCAATTAATTAACTACTATTAATATTTTATATTTAGTGTATATTTCTTTTTTTTTTTTTTTGTGAGTTGGAGTCTCACTCTGTCACCCAGGCTGGAGTGCAGTGGCTGCTCCTGGCCACCGCAGCCTCAACCTGCTGGGCTCCGGCAATCCTTCTGCCTCAGCCTTCCAAGTAGCGGGAACTACAGGCACACGCTACCATGCCCGGCTAATTTTTTGATTTATTGTGGAGATGAGGTCTCGCCAAGTTGCCCAGGCAGGTCTCGAACCCGCGGGCTCAGGCAATCCACTCACCTCAGCCTCCCAAAGCATGGGATTACAGGCTGAGCCACCGAGCCCAGCTTAGTGTATATTTCACACTTATAACATTTCTCAATTAAAACTAGTCACATTTCAGGTGCTCAATTGTCATTTGGCTAGTGGCTAGGGGCTACCATATTAGATAGCTCAACATGAACTCATTTACTAGACTTATCAAGAAGTGTATTTCAGGCCGGGTGTGGTAGCTCACGCCTACAATCCCAGCACTTTGGGAGGCTGAGGTGAGAGGATTGCCTGAACCCGTGGATTCGAGACCATCCTGGGCAACTTGGCGAGACCTCATTTACACAATAAATCAAAAAACTAGTCGGGCATGGTGGCACGTGTCTGTAGTTCCAGCTACTTGGAAGGCTGAGGTGGAGATATTGCCTGAGCCCAGCCTGGGTGACTGAGAGCCTGGGTAACAGAGTGAGACTCCAACTCAAAAAAAAGAGAGAAAAAAAAAGAAGTGTATTTCATGATTCTTGCTCTTTATAAAAACAAAAGAGCAATATTGATCATATCCTTCAAAGATTGTGTATTGAAAGTAAAAGTTTACTCCCAAATGGTGACATGTCTCTACAATATTTTCACTAATATTTTGACTATACATACTTAAAGACAACTGACATCCTCTGTTCAGTGACTGGCTGAGAATGGTGAAAATAGCTAGTTGAAGCAGCTACTAGTCACAAGTAACTATTTAAATTTAAATTAATTAAAATAAAATAAAAAATGCAGTTCCTTAGTCATCTTAGCTACATTTTAAGTGATCAATACTGGGTATCACAGATATAGAGCATTTCATTCATCACAGAAAGTTCTAGAGGACAGCAATGGTTAGATTACCCTTTTAGTCATTAAATGCATGACTAGGAACAAAATTTGTCAACTTGAAAAAAATTTGTCTAGATTTATGGACTGCAGAAGTCATCAATGGCTGCTTAGCAAATCTTGTCATTAAAGTGAAAATTATGAAATAAAAATAGTAACACATTTAATAAAAAAAAGGAAAGAGAAGTTCTTGAACCTTTGACTCCAAATTTCACACCAATAAAAAGACAAACTAGTTTGCTCTTTCTAGGTTTAATGATCTAGCAATCTTTTTTCCCCCTCAAAGTTATATTCTAGGGAAAACAAAAGTTATTTATGGGTAAGATAGACATGTTAAGTCAATGAATAGAAATAGAAGATTCTGAAATGATTAGGGTCCTAGAGGTGAATCAATTATATTGTTTGCTGAATCTTTGAACATTTCTTTTGGCTTACTTAAAAATTTCCATCAAGTACCACTGCCTACATGGCTCTGAAAAGTCTGGCTGAGAGTCAAAGCCTCACTCTACTCCTCACTGCATGAAGACAGTATATGACTTGAAGACACCACATGGGGTAAAAGACACCAAATAAGGGATAAACCCCTTTTTTAGGGGTTGATGATAACAACTTAAACATGGAATCAGCATTTTGAGATACTCTCACTTGATCTGTAATACTTACCGGGCTGGAAGTTCACATATTTGATTATGGCCAATATCCAAAACTTCTAGCTTTCGGCTTTCACATACCCACTCAGGCACATTTTCTAAGCAGTTCCTAAATACAAGAACATAAAATTAATTGTTTGATTGAGTCTGGCCTCAAAAGCAGTTCTAAACCCAAGATAATTAAGAAGAATAAATAAACCGGACTTGGTGGCTCAGCCTGTAATCCCACGCTTTGGGAGGCTGAGGTGAATGGATTGCCTGAGCCTGCAGGTTCGAGACCTGCCTGGGCAACTTGGCAAGCCCTCATCTCTACAATAAATCAAAAAATTGGCCGGGCATGGTGGCATACGCCTGTAGTTCTGGCTACTTGGAAGGCTGAGGCAGAAGGATCACCGGAGCCCAGCAGGTGGAGGCTGCGGTGGCCGGGAGCATGCCACTGCACTCCAGTCTGGGCGACAGAGTGAGACTCCAACTCAAAAAAAAAAAGAAGAAGAAATAAAAATTTACATGAAATACTAAAGCAAAGTCAGTATAAATCAAAAGTATATGTGCATTCACTTTATTCTAGAAGCTAGATGAACTGTCTGGGCAGAGAACATGAACAGACATTTCTCAGAAGAAATACAAGCAGCCAACAAACACATAAAAAAATGCTCAACATCACTAATCATCAGAGAAATGGAAATTAAAACCACACTGACATATTATCTTACACTAGTCAGAATGGCTATTATTAAAATGTCAAAAGGCAACAGATGTTGGCATGGATGTGGAGAAAAGGGAAAGCTTGTAATACACTGTTGGTGGGAATGTAGATTGGTTCAACCTCTATGGAAGACAGTATGGAGATATCCCAAGAAAATTAAGACAGCTACTATTTGACCCAGCAATACCACTACTGGGTATCTATCCAAAAAAATCATTATATAAAAAGGACACCTCATAAACTTATATGTGTATCACTGCGCTATTCACAATAGCAAAGTCATATAACCAACCTAAGTGTCCATTGATGACAGATGGGATATAGAAAATGCAGTAATATATATAACACAGAATACTATGCAGCCATAAAAAAAGGAATGAAATCATGCCCTTTGCAGCAACATGGATGGAGCTGGAGGCCACTGTCCTAAGTGAACTAATTCGGAAACAGAAACCCAAAAGTTACATGTTCTCACTTGTAAGTGGTAGCTAAACAACGGGTACACATGGACTTAAAGATGAAAACGAGAGATACTAGGGACTACAAAAGTGGGGAGGGAAGGAGAAAGGCGAGGACTGAAAGATTATCTGTTGGACACAATGTTCAATATTTGGCTGATGGGTACACTAGAAGCCCAATTCCCTACTGCCATGCAATATACCCATGTTGCAAATAGGCACATGTACTCCCTGAATCTAAAACAAATTTTTTTTAAAAAGATGAATTGTGATAGAAGATATAAAGAAAAAGAAAGGAAAGACATAATTACATCATCTGCATTATTTCTAAAGTCTAAAAAAAAAAATGTCTGGTTCCAAACTTACTTTCCATGAGAAGTTTATGGAGAGGATGTGTTACATTAGAAATAAAAACACACATACTTCCAGTTAAGTAAAAAAAGTCAAATGGCATAAGACAGTTTTATTTTCAAGTTTGTCCTAAACATTAAAATACCTCCCAACTCCAGTTGGCATCATTAAAATACAGCCATGGATAAATGGGAAGAGAGAGAAGCAGTTTCAAAATGGTAGCAGTGGAAAGGTTCACTATAGTTAAGACTCAGAAGTCATTATTTGAAAACATTTACTTGGGCTTTAGACTGCAATTACAATTACTAGAAACAAGAGAACTAAATTAATGGTGGTTTTAACTATTAAATGAAATGACCATTTCTTAGACAAATCTATTCTATTTGAATGTGTCCCTAGCCATATGTGGTAAGTCTTTTACCAACCTTTTAAAATATGTGTAGTCACCAGGCACAAGGAATCTAAAGTGGCATATATATTATGACTATAGTTATTTATGTACAGATGAATCATTTTGTGAAAATATGATGCTTGGCATAAGAACTGTAAGATATTACAGTAAAAGGGAAAATAGTTGTGATATTAGGGTGGTGAAATTATGCATGATTTAAAAATCATGTTATTTAACTCTGTTATTATATCAACTTTCCAATTAAAATATAAAAATAGAAGGTATGATTTTCCACATGGTTCTGGCTTTGAAGCTTTAAAGAATGACACAATTTTATTTTATTTCATAATAGCTAACCTCTAAAACATCTCAACAGGAGAGTGAAAGTACTCCTTAGCAAAAGCAACTTCAACAAATAAACACACTCCTATTAGTGATAAAATAACTTAGAACTCTGTGCTGAGGAACTCTAAGGACCTAAGTAAACACTATGATATACGACAGTGTGGGAGGTGGTTGAGGTAGAGCATGTTCCAGCGAAGATTCTGGATATAAGAGTGGCAAATGAAAGATAAGCATCATCTAAATGGCAGAATTCAGGGACAAGCATGACACAAGAGTTTCCAATTCAGTCTCATTTAGGGGTTTCAAGGGTACCATTTGCCAATTCCATTCTATAAATAAAAGGAAAGTAGATTAACTCTATGATCAACTCTCAGAAATAAATCTGCTCAAGATATTTATATTCATCTATGTATGCAAACCCTATTCCTGTACTGTCCTTATTTTTTTAATGACTAAAGTAAAAACCAAGGCTAACAGGTCAAAAAAAGCTAATCAGGTGTTTGACTCCAAGTTCATTAAATAAAACTGATACATGAAGCATTACCCGAATAATTTTGAAATTACAAATTTATAATATTTTAATTGCAATATTCTCTCAATAGCTAAATACTGACACTGCTTACATAATTATAATTAAGCATATATTAAAATAGCTAAGTATTTGTACTTTCAGTAAAAAAGGCAAAATTCTATACATGAAAAATCACATAGCGGTTATGATTACCAAGTATGGTGACTGTTAACAAACATTGGAATTTATACACCTTCAATGAGGTAAAGTTGTCACCTTGAGTGGGACACTGACTCTGAAGCATTCAGAAAACTTCGTGTATTTACTTTGGAAATAGCTTCAGAATGAGTCTCAATTTTAAAATTCAATGTTAAAATTTTTAAAGTTTACTTTGTGTAAATACATATTATAGATATAGTCACACCTTTGTGCCTTCAAGAAAAAGCTTTCTGCAATATTTGTGGAGACTGAAATAAATATGATATACTGCAGAAGCAAATTTTCATAAAAGTTAAAATGGTCAGCCTATTTGAAAACGAGCTAAGAAAAATGAGCTGGTTGTACAAATTCCTATTTTGGAAGGCTTAGTTGTTATTTTCTAAGACTTCTTAGCAAAGAGATATATGTCCAAAATAACAAAGTAAGGGAGGAAGCAAAATAAATAAACCACTTAAAAAATACAACAAATATTACTTCAGGGAAAGACACAAAAAGACATGGTTAACATAATGAAAGAGCTACTGGATCTGCAAGCCTTATGACCTTCAAGCCCTGGTGTTCAAATTGGTATACACAGTGACTCCCTGATGCTCTGGTTTGAACCACAAGGTATATATATATATTTTTAGTTGACAGATATATATACACACATTTTTAGAGGATACACACATCTGTAGATAAGTAAAAACCACTAAATTTAGTTTTTATCATTTACCTTCAACATATAAAAAAGTGCTTCTGCATAAAAATTATCAGACAGAATTATCTTAATTTTTAAGTAGACTCTAGAGTGCTCTAAGACTTGACTTCTTACCTTGAAACATCCATGTAGGACAAATAATTTGGAACTGGGTAAACATCAAGTTGAACAAGTTCTAGGAGGAAAAAAACACATAAAAACATTACTATCCAAATGACAAAGAGACTCTTTCTGTATGTAGAATATTATTACTGTGTCTGATTCTCAATTGTTTGTTTAGTTTAGGAAATACAATACATCCATTTGTTCAACTTTGAAACTACAGAAAAGTAAAAATAACTTTTAATTAAATCACAAGATCTTATTCAGAGATTGAGATAAATTGCTCATTCTACTTCCTACCTCATTCCATCCATTTAGGAATACATGCTAATGTTATGCATGCTAAATTACATGTGGAAGATTAACTGAACGAATATCGTCTTTTTAGCATTCAGGGTTCCTTCCATTAAACCAAATGCATCTTGTCTGTTGCCTTCATTACTCTATTAAAACACCACTTCAGAGGGCACAAATTACTTCCTCTACTCAAATCTGAAACTCTTCCTCAAAACTTTATGCAAGCCGGGCTCGGTGGCTCAGCCTGTAATCCCGTGCCTTTGGGAGGCTGAGGTGAGTGGATTGCCTGAGCCCGCGGGTTCAAGACCCGCCTGGGCAACTTGGCGAGACCTCATCTCTACAATAAATAAAAAAAATCAGCCGGGCGTGGTAACGCACGCCTGTAATTCCGGCTACTTGGAAGGCTGAGGCAGAAGGATCGCCGGAGCCCAGCACGTCGAGGCAGCGGTGGCCGGGAGCAGCCACTGCACTTCAGTCTGGGTGACAGAGTGAGACTCCAACTCAAAAAAAAAAAAAAAACTTTATGCAGTATTACACCAATGTCCTCTACGACTTTCTTTCTTAGATAGAGTAGTTTCTAAATCTTTCTGCTTCTCTAAATACTTACAAAGTAATTCACAGGTTCACCTCCTATCTGGATACACA
>CAUYQG010063378.1:0-12380 GCA_963574415.1 Tarsius wallacei
CTCAAAAAATTAAAAAGAGAACTACCATATGATTCCACAATTTCACTTCTGGGTAAATATGCCAAGGAATTGAAATCAAGATATTGAAAAGCTATCTGCACTACCTTGTGCATTACAACATTGTTCACAATAACCAATCTACTGAAACAACTTAAATGTCCATTGACATTTCCACCTCCTTCTTTTTTCCTTTCCTTTCCCCATCTCTTCTTTTCTTTCTTTCCTTTTTTAACCTTCTCCCTTTCTCTTTTTTTCCTCCTTGTTTAACAAAATGTAAAATATACCAAAGCAAATGTTCTTCATTGTGTTTCCTGCCATATGCCAATTACTTAGGAACAGTGCCTGGTACGTAATAGGTACTCAATAAATACCCATTGGATGGATGACTAAGTGAATGAATTAATATATCAAAAACATTTTAAAAATTACCTTGTGTCATTTATTTAAACTGGGCCTTAGTTTGTTCATCTCTGACATGACAATGTTACTGCTTTCTTCACAAAATTTTGTAAATGGAGCATGTGATGAGTTTAAGAAAATACTTATACAAATCTGTACAAAAATGAAGATATTAAGAGACTAAATCTATAGAGAAAAATGAAAACCAACAGAGGCTGTAAATATGGTAGATATGCATTTAAAATGTAAGCCAAAAATCTTGAAAAAGTACTCACAGGCAAATGTTTTTATTTTAATTAAGATTAACTGTGGTTTTTTTAAGAGGTAAAGTATCAGGAGTAGCCAAGGTTATTAGCCCTGATTTCAAAATCTTGACTTTGATAAACAGAAAAGAAAAGCAGAAAAATTTCTTGGCATTATTGGATACTTAGAGCAGATCCAAGACCATATTAATATTTTCACATACTGTATACCACTGAGGCAGTATTGCTATTTCAATTTATAAATAAAGAGTTCAGCACCAGAGACAGAAGCTCTGTATGTCTTTAAATCAAGGGAT
The DNA here is from genome assembly GCA_963574415.1 of Tarsius wallacei. Lineage (NCBI taxonomy): Eukaryota > Metazoa > Chordata > Mammalia > Primates > Tarsiidae > Tarsius > Tarsius wallacei. The sequence continues at coordinate 959 of CAUYQG010063378.1, forward strand.
TTTCCTACTATGTCACCTTGCTTTCATCAGTGGTTAAGAAAATGTTCTAAGAAAGAACCTTCTAGAAGGTCTATCCAATAGCACATCTTTGAATGCCAGTTCTGCCTATACCCTTTTCAAAGAAATCCCATCTCCTGCCCCTGCAGAGAGGTTGTCAGGTCACAGGACCCAATGTCCCGTTAACTCCTCTCAAGTGACTGGGCCAGGTATTTACATCGAACCCAAGAGAAATCTTCTATAGCCCAGATTGAAAAAATAATGAATCAACTAGACTGCTTACTTGGGAACTTGAATTAAAAAAACAGAGGCAAATGTCAGTTAACTTGGGGTTTTGAAACAGGTAGTTTATGAAATCAAGTTGGGGGGAAAAAAAAAAAAGAAGAAAATGTATGAAGCAGAGTCAGGTGAAGTTGGTACACTAGCAAGCCAAAGCCACTTGTAAGCCAAAGGGACTAAAGAATAGGACTAATAATTTAGCAGTAAGAGTAAGAGTAAGAATCACACATACCAAGATTAGACCCTAAGAGAAGGCAAGAGAACCTTTGTTTTCCCACTTCTTCGTTTTAGTTCCTACTAGACTATATCTCTTGTCTTTGGATAACTATACAGCTGCTTGTTGTGTCTTTATTAAAAAACAACAATAACAACAACAACAAAAAAAAAACACTTTCCTTTTTGCTGGAATTAGTTGCAGAGGTCTCTCTTGAAATGAAAATGATTGTGACTAGAACAAGTTATGTTGCTCCAAAAAACCTATTCTCTTGTAGGGTGTGTATGTATATGTGTGTTTAAAAAAAAAGGAGACTGTATTATCCTCAAGCTATGAATTTCTGTTTTATTTTTAGATGTATTTTTATCTGCTACCTCAATTAAAGAAAGGAGAATAAGTTTTGTTTGTGATAGCTTGCTTTTAGGAAAGAAAGCATTTCAAAAATTAAATAAATAATAGCTATGCATCATCTTGTTTTACTCTTTAGATATCAGTTATGTAGCCTGAACTCAGCTTTACATAATGAGAACTGCATCCACTTTATAGTTACAACAATGACTGAAGAAGTTTAGTTTTGCAGGAACAAGCAATTACTGAAAATAACAGTAAATGTAGATTTCTTAACCATATCTTGAAGATTAAATTTAACACTATATCAATTAATGCAGGCTTTATTGCTATTATTTGTGTTTGATTGACTTAAGCTAGCATTTTTATTCAAAATGAAACCTTCACCAATGTGCATTTAAAATTTACAATCTTATTAGTAAAACTGAAGTTTGGGTAGAAAGTATTTTTGTGTAAGAGAGGCTATTGTTTTTGTTAAGCACCGACCAGGCCATGTGTTCCTAAGTTTGTCCCTCTCCCCTATCTTGGGAAGGAATATCTCCTTTCTCTCTATATATATGTAATTTACTTTCTAAGTAAACTATATTTTCCAATAAAAAAGAAAAATTTTTTTGCATTGAAATACACATACAATATTAACATGAGCTATGGTCGAAAATAAACAGAAGTAACACGAGTATCAGATCTAACTCAAAAAAATTCTGCTAATTGCATGCAATGACTCTAAAGGAATAAGATAAATGTCTTTATTGACTTAATAAACCCATTTTCATTATTTTGTAGTCATAGCACTATAACTTCAGTAAAAACTGTAAATTGCTGTCATTCCAGTTAGTAAAAAAGTAGACAGGTTTTCTAGGGGTATGAACGATTTTAGACATAAACGTGGAGATGGTAGTTGAGTTTCTGAATATGAACAGAAGGAATAAAGTATGCAAAATATGTTAAATGTTCAAATAGGAGGAGCAAAAGTTTTGGAAGTTTAGTTCATCCTTCATACAGGCTTAAGGTCACTTCAACAGTTTGTTCTTAGAGACACTTAATCAATAGTCGCCCACTGGCCAAGCGTAGAACTTTATTTCACTTGTTAAAACTTTCTGTAAATACAAAAAGTGAGCTGTGTTCCCATAGACCCTTTACTTTATAAAATCTCCTATGTTTCTTCTCTGTTATATACCACTGCACCATTAATTTCTTCATAAACTTTGATATTTTGCAGGTTATTATCCAGAAGCCATAGTCATCCCTCCCAGAGTTCCCAGCCTTTTTCAGAGAATAACTTACCCTACTAGCAATTCTCTTGATCACTTATGGCAATATTCTTTCATGGGATCCTGAATCAAATTTGTTTGTATATAATGATACTCCCCATCATAGATAAGTTCTGGGTTATGTCTCATGGAGATGCCAGACTTCACACAAATAATGGGCTTTATGATGATTAAGGGGTTTTCTCAAGAATACCACGACAGTTAAATATGCTGCCTGCCTATAGCAACGGAAAGACGTGTGGTATTGAGGTTGGTGTTATAAAGAGAATGACATTGGATGTCACAAATTTCACACAGTGCCCTCTATGAATATCAAATTTCAAGCAGTCAAGAGACTGAAATCTTGCTAGAAATTCTAGTTATGAAGCATGCTGGTAATTTCATATTTCTGAGTACAATATTGTCATTTCTTTTACTCCAGAGTTGATGAAATGTGAATTTGAATACTTGAGGCTTAAAGGTCAAGAGAAATGTATTAGAGATGACTTTATTGTTGAGAATTAAACATAGCTGTTAGATTTCTTCTTAAGTTTTTCATTTATGTTTTCTACCTGCACTCTTCTCAGAGCCTGCATTTATACATACATACTTTTTGCTCTAGTAGTGATCCTGGGTATGCAACAGCAAGTAATTATAATTTGAAATTTATGCAAAAACAATTGTGTGTTGACATTAACTAATGTGTGTATGTATATGTGTGCAAGTATGTGTATAGTCGTGTAAACATTATTAGAAATATTTTAGAAAGTATTAATAACATTTATAAGTGGAATGATACCTCCCAGTGTAAAACATGAATAGACAGAAATGGGTTAAATATTTAACACTAGAGTCTTGAATTAGCAATTTAGTATAACTTGTCCTTTTAATATTTTCATAAAATACTGCCTTTCACAAAATGCATTATAACAATATATTCATTACCTTTTTTCCCAAATGCTTCCCTTTGCAGAGTTTCTTTTTATCCTCACTACCGCCATCATTTCACCAATCTTAGTTCCATATATTCATGTCATATCTAGTTGCTCTTTTTTTTTTAGTAAGGTACCAAACTCTCTTCAGGTTTCACTTCAAAAAATACCTATGTTTAATTCCTTCTTTTCTGTACCTCCACTCTCATTTTAATTATAAATTTTGTTATTTCTAATTTGAAGTATTTGTTTATATGCTGATGTCTCTACAGGAACACTGCATTATGGGCTGTCACCCACCTACCGTACATAATGCCATGCTTTACATTTGGCAGACCTGCAACAAAAATTTTGTTTAACTGCTTTTTTCACTTCTATTTTCTTCCTTTCATTTGCTGCAAATATAAATTCTGTATTTTATTGCCAGACTCCCTTTACTATGATTTTAGCATATTATCCCTTTCTTAAGCAACTTGTTATAGCTTCCTACTCTCTATGGAACTAAATCTAGATTTCTCTGCTCTTCTTTCATTCTTGACAAATTCAGGCTCTACCGTGCCAATCAAAACTTATTTTTCACAGCTTCATGGCATAGACTGTGCTTTAGCGGAGCTAGCTCTAACATAATCCCTTCACCATGCCATGCTTATGCCAGACTTCATTCTTCTATTCTGTGGAGAGGGTATTTAACTCTTATCATTTGAGATGAGGTTAAGTTTAGTGTTCCAAATATCTGCTATAACATTTCAAATGTTGCTCTCTTAGGTATCACACTTAATCGTGTGCTGCTTTATGAGAGTTTTTTTTATCATTTGCCTTCCCAGCAGGAAGATTAAATGTCTCAGTGGGAAGAATGAGGCTGGGTACTCCAAGTATTATATAGTCTCATGACTGGAAACTAACCTAGAGACCAACTGGGTCAGTCCCTTAATTTTAAAGCTGATAAATCTGAGCTTAAGTCATCAACTGGTTTTCAAAAATTCATAGAACCTTTAGCAACAGTTAGAAATATCATTTAATTTCTGCCTCAGTGCACAGCAAATGATTATATTATTATATAAAATTTATTTATTATTACATTATATTATTCCAGCATGTGTGTTATATATATGAAAGCAAATATTAATTCCACTTAATCCTGGATTTGCATTTAACTAATTCTCTGTAGATAGAAAAGAATATTCATTTTCACATAATAACTTTCAAAGCTGACTGATTTCAAAGTATCCTGCTGTGACAAGAAATGAAAAAAATATTACTGAGAGAGAATATATGTGCTGTTTATAAATAGCTGCTATTTTCTAAGCAGACTGGAAACTCCATTATCTTTTGTTTACTGAGTAAAGCGATGTGCATAAAGAATCAAATTTGAAAACTTAGGAGAAAGCTATGGAGTAAACGAGTTAAAAAGAAAGAGGAGATGCCTGGAAGCATGAAGAGAATACAAAATGAAGATTTTACTAGATGCTGTGTGTTGTAATGTCCTTCCTTCTCTAATCACTCCATAAAATCTTAATAATTTAATCTTACAACTCCTTAAATTTTAAAAATGCAACCAAAATGCCGATGCACTGAAAGTAAAAAAGGAAAAGAATATATTAGGTCTCAGGCACATCTGTAGTACTCTGTAATGATAAGCAACCTTGCAATTTTTAAAAATATTTGTTAATTCAGAGGCATGAGGAGCCCAAAGTGGCCAAGTGGCAGTCTTCACTTACTGGACGTTCAAAGGAATCACTTTTGTCTTTCCTAGTAGAAGCATTTCCTCTTTCTGGAACTAAGATCACTAGGCCAGCAGAGCATAAAGACATGGAAGCACCAAAGAGAAACGTGACTACTTCTCCACAATGGAGAAAACCACTGCTGACTTCATAGCTGCTCCATAGCCCTAAGACAGATGAATAGCAGAAGACAATGAAGAATATTGCACAAACTCTTTATCTGCCAAAGCTAATGTATGTCACCAGTACCCAAGGAAGCAGAATGACTTCTACCTTCCAGATCTTATATGAAAGACCATCATCGGCAGAATTGCAACTGTATCCAGAACTCTGCTGGCAAAATTTTGGGAAATTCAGTTTCTAGTCTTCCAGATCCTGTGACACACGGACACCAGAGGTAGAGTGGAACAAATGTTGTTGGCCAAAGACAATATCCAGCATGTAACTATTAAGGAAGGAGATCAGCATTATTGAAAGAACAGATAAAATATTAAAAAAACACAAGTCAAAGTAGGTATCTGAGAATGGAGAAGAAAAGAACCAGTAGAAAAGGATGAAGGGACTTATAGTAGATGTGGGTGGCAGAGCTTACTACTCCAATCTCATTCCTGAGCAATGAGAAACAACACTAAGCACCATACTAGAAATAATTTCTCCTCATTTGAAAAAAATTAGCAGGTAGATTAAAATTCACTTTTAAAAAGTTCATACCTAGATGTATCCTAGCAATGTTTGAAAATTTTAAGGATTATAAAAGAAACAAATCAATAATCATGCTCAAGTAGGTTTTATAAAACAAAGATACTAATAATACAAAGAATGTATATGCTACAAATAAATGTGTAAATTTACATATGCACATACACGCACACACACACATTTGTCTTCTTTTTAAATACTGACAAACTTCTGGTTCAATTATAATTGTATAATTTATAAAAATTAAATATTTTGGTATTTTATGACTATCAAATATACATGAAAAATATTCCAATTATTAAAGAAAATTTATCATTGAGCAGCAAAAATAAGAATAAAATGACACTTTCGGAATAAAGCTGAACTGGGAAAAGTTTAAAATAAAAGTTTTAGTTCCATCACAGTATTTTCACAGAGCTTTGACAAATGAGATCGTACATTCGTTGATGAGCACAAATTAGATGTACTAGAAATATTTTAGAAATATTAGTTATGCATGAAAATATTTAACTGTTAGTTGTAATACATAGCTCACCAAATTGGTACAAAATATAAAAGTACTCATTGATTCAAAATTTTGCTTGATTTGTGATTTATATAGTTTCTTAGAGTTTTTGTAAAATTATAACCAAGTGGAAATTTCTTAGCATAATTTATATATATTTTCACATATCATAAATATTTACACTGATATTTTCTTTAAAATGTGTAATACGTATTCACTATTTGAATTTTTATTAATGCATGTAATTCTGGATAAATCAACACCATAAAATGTTCTGATCTGTGAATATATTTACTTTAATTCAATTGTTTATTTGGGAAAATTAAGCTCTTAATAGTTTGAATTTTGCTTAAAGTTGAAGTTATTTTAGTCAATAGGGAAATTTAGTGTATTAGTTTCCTATTACTTTTTAATGAATACCACAAATTTAGTGGTTTAAAACAACTCAGATTTGTTGTATTGCAGTTATAGAGTGAGAAGTCCAAAATAAATCTTGTTCAACTAAAAATGCCAGAGGGGCTGAATTCCTTCAGGGACCTTAGGAATCCTTTCCTTGTCATTTTCAGCTTCAAGAGGCAGTCTGCATTCCTTGACTCATGGCCCCTTAAACCATTTGCAAAGCCAGCAGCACAGCATCTTTAAATTGTTCTCTGACTCTTCTGCTTCCCTCTTCCACTTATAAGGACACTTGTGAGTACATAGCAGCCAATAAAAGAATCTAGAGTAAGATGGATTGATTAGCAGCCTAATTTCTCCAGGTACTTTATCTTTGTCACATTCTCTAACATATTCACAGATTCCAGGGATTAAGTCATGACCTTTTTGAAGGACTATCCCCAATCATTAAGAAAACATAAATTGCTTCATTTTATAATGTTTATATCTCTGATTTTCAAGCATTCATAATTCAATTTTTACATTGATATCTCACAATAAACTTTTATACTTAGAGGACTATAGGACAAACTTCACATTCAAATAGAATTTGTCAAAAATTCTTTAGTGTCTTTCAAAATGTGAGTAGATAGCATATGATATTTCAAGTCTTGGATTTGTATACATTTTTTACTCCGTGAAGATGACTGGCTAGGAACTTACTATAATATTCCACAGTAAATGAATGCCCAGGAGGGACAGATTTTTTTTCCTACTCTCCTCATCATCCTTTGGGCCATACAAATCATCTTGCAGATGTCAGAATCTACTTTCTACAATTCATTTTTAAAAGTTTCCCTTCCATAGTATTGAAATTTAACAACCAGTGACTCAAACAATAAAGCTAAATCTTATAGGCAAAAGTAGCTTTCAAAATAATGGAATTCTAGTATTAAATTAATAAAACACACCACTATATTGTGGGAAATTTTATGATACTTTTTGCAATACTATATTTTATATCTGGCATTTACAACTTATAGCTAGAAGGACAAATTTATCTTAAGTTTCAGGCCACATTGAATTTATGTAGTTCAATTATGACAAAAATCTGACATTAGTCTCTAACCACAACTGGCAAAATAATTTTGACAACCATTGGTAAAATCTAGAAAGCAGAAAAATAATTTTATTTCAATCTTTTTTGTGACTATGGTTTGTACAATTTCTATAGTCTTTTTTATTGTGTCTGGTCTCCTGTCAAGCTCACCAAGTGAATTATTTTTATTTCAAGTATTGCATTTTTTATTTCTCAGTTTACATTTCATTCTTTAAAAAGTCTTATACCTTTTCTAAAATACTCCATATATTTTATCATTCTATACTCCTGTAACTGCAGAAACATTAATATATTTTACATGATTAATATAAACTTTTTTGATAATTCCAAAATCTGTGTCATTTGTCTTTTCTTTTTACTTGTTATTACTCTTGATGATGGGTTCATGTTTTTGGTTTATATATGAGAGGACTCTCCAATAAATGTAATTTATTTTTTAATTGTGTATTAACTCTTGCATGTTTAAACTTCAGTCACCTTCAAAGTATTCTCCATTCGTTGCAATATACCTATTGAGATCCTTTTTCCACTGCTCAAAACAATTTTTGAGTTCATTAGTTTTGATGTCTTCTAGTTCTTCTGCCATTTTTGTTGTTGTTATTTTTTGTTTTTCCACCTCTTCCACGTCAATAAAACATTTCATTTAGAGGACTTTTTCATCTGTGAAAACAAAAGTCACTCAGGGCAAGATGGGATGAATAGGGAGAGTGGGGCATGGGACTTAAGAGTTTTTGTCAAAAACTGAAGAATATTCAGCATGATGCGGGCAGGTGTGTTGTCATGGTGGAAGAACCATTCACCTGATTGCCACAACTTGGGATGTTTCTTCCGTAAATCATGATGCAACCTTCTCAAAACTTCCAGATAAAAACTTTGATAGACTGTTCTGGAGGAAAGAATTTTGAATGTACTACAAGAAGCCCACCCTCCAAAAGATAATTCCAGGTGTTTTGAGGTCCCTTTCATATAGTAATTTTGGATTATATACCAGACATTGCAAAGTTGCATTTTAAAGATTCTGATCTTTCAAAAATATTCCTTTGAACATTACTAAATATTTTTCTAGCAGGTTGCTAAATTACTGTTGTATCACTGTAATCACATGAATACTTTGTTTGGATGTGTTTATTTTGTGCTGCATTTAGTTCTAGAGCAAATTTCTTCATCCTGGGGGCATAATCTTTATTCCTAAAATAGAATCTTTCTAAGGTTTTGATGGAAGTCTGAAGTGAAAAAATATCCCCTCTAATATGACAGAACTCCAGCTTAAACATCTGTATTCTCAATGCCTGGAACCTTCTGTAATCTACTCAGATCTCTAACCTTCCATCTGTTTTTTGTTTGTTCGTTTTTTGGGTGTTTTTTCTTCCCTTTAATGAAAATGTTGTATTACCTCCAGTGTCTACTCTAAGCAAATGTTTATAAAAATTTATTTATAATAACCAAAAAAGGAAGTAACTGAAATTGTTTTCAATAGGTAAATGAATAAATACATTTGGTGCATACACACAATAGCATACTATTCCGTGAAGAAAAGATATGAAATGTCATGCTATGAAAATATATGGATACACCTCAAGTGAATATTGCTAGTGAAATAATTCAGTTTGTAAAGGTAAAAATTGTATGTTTTCAAGATATGGTATTCTATAAAAGTAAATTCCGGGTAATAGCAAAAAAAAAAAATGTCCTTGGACTTTAGGAGTTTGCCATGGGAAGGGGTAGGGGGTTTAATAGGTGAAACACAGGAAGCATTGTAGGGTTGTGAAATTATTCTATATGAAAATATAGTGATGCACCCAAAACATAAGGCATAAGTCAAAATTCATAAAGATTAATTGCAAAAATAGTGAAATTCAATGTATGTAAATTTTTTTTAAAAAAGCACTTAAGAACCCAGAGCTGGGTGTGCTGGCTTTTGCCTATAATACCAGTACTTTGGAAGGCAGAGGTGAGAGGATTGCTGGAGTCCAGGAGTTTGAGACCAGCCTGGGCAAGTTGGCAAGACCTCATCTCTACAATAAACAAAAAAAATTTAGCGGGGCATGGTGGTGCACGCCTATGGTTCCAGCTACTTGGAAGGCTGAGGATTACCTGAGCACAGCAGGTTGAGGCTGCGGTGGCCATGAGTGTGCCACTGCACTCCAGTCTGGGTGACCGAGCGAGACTTTTGCTCAGAAAAAAAAAAGAAAGAAAAGAAGAAGAAGAAAAGAAACCAGAGATCTCTAGACCGAATGTAGAATGTAGCAAAATCATTTAACTTTATTAGGAATGTATCAAGAGTTCACTGAAGAGGGTGAGAAAAAAATGTTAACTTAAGTAACTTTGGAAATGAATGAAATATGTAATACTAATGACAAAAACAGCTGGATAAAAGTATTACACTTAACTTGATAAGGTTCATTCCCACAGGAGTATGAATGAGCAATTCTGATAGTACCCTACATGCATATTTGAGTTGAACAATCAAGTCAATATTTAGTAAACCCAGGAGCCAGGCTTCTCATTGTTGGAGATGGAGATTATATATAAGTAAGGGAAAGCTTCTACAATGATCCTTGTGATAATGGATCAGAGTTTAAGACCTCAGCATAAACTTCATGTCTGGCCTAATACGGATCAAAATGGCTATATATGGAAATATTTGTATATAAATGAGTTAGTATATGCACATATATCTCTTAGCTCTGTCAGTTAAGAGGACTAGAAGCAATGACAGCCCCATAACAAAAAGCACACTGAGCATCCAGTTCTTGATTTCTAATACTATTCTCAAATTTTAAGGCTGGACATGGAGGCTCACACCTATAATCCCAGCACTTTGGAAAGCCGAGTTGAGAGGATTGCATTAGCCCACGGGTTCAAGACCAGCCTGAGCAACTTGGTGAGACCTCATCTCTACAATATATAATTCCTGACTTCTTAAGTCTTCCAAAGAGACTATGAAAGGGGGAAAATGGATAAAGTACAAACCTGAAAAATATCACCTCAAGTCAGGTAATCAAGTTTATAATGATAAGTCATGTTCTCCTGGTATGACGTGATGAGAATGGCTCTTCATCTCTGAGGTCTTTCCTTCCCCAAATTCATTACAGCAGTATAATCATGAAGAAAATCAAATTCAGAATAAAGGACATTCTACAATACACCCGACCGGTAGTCCTTGAAACTATCCAAGTCATAAAAGAACAAGGAAAGTCTCAGAAACTGTCACAGCCAAGAGGTCCCTGAGGAAAAATTATGTGGTAGTCTAGAAGAAATCTTAAAAAATAAAAAGTAAAGGAGCAAAACCTAAGGAATTCTGAATAAGGTATAAACTTCAGTTAATAGTAATATATCGCCGAGCTCGGTGGCTCAGCCTGTAATCCCACGCCTTGGGAGGCTGAGGTGAGTGGATTGCCTGAGACCGCGGGTTCGAGACCCGCCTGGGCAGGCGAAACCTCATCTCTACAATAAATCAAAAATTAGGTGGGCGTGGTAGCACGCGCCTGTAGTTCCAGCTACTTGGAAGGCTGAGGCGGAAGGATCGCCGGAACCCAGAAGGTCGAGGCTGCGGTGACCGGAAGCGGCCACTGCGCTCCAGTCTGGGCGACAGAGTGAGATGCCAACTCAAAAAAAAAATAAAAGCATAGTGTGTCACTGAAGAAACATTTTGAACTCGAGCTCAGCGTTTATTACTGGGTTAGAGAGGGAAAGATAAGCCCAGAAGAAATCTCGCCAGACAGATTTATCTCTCTGCAGAGCAAGGGCTGGGCAGCAGGCGGTGCTCAGCACCAACGCAGCACAGTTTCCAGCCCTAAAGCAGTTTCGCATGAGGCTATGAGGGGAGGGGTTCTTCAGTGCCTGCATCATTTTGTTTCAAAACAACATATCAGAAAAAGGTAAAATAAGAATTTAGCAAGGACTGCTGATGTTACTTAAAGCCTCATTCTTTACTGGAACATTTATTTTACCCAAGAAGGCAAAGCTAAAGATATTTAAA